>JAOPJD010000003.1:5410290-5421617 GCA_026167825.1 Papilio polyxenes | reverse complement strand
ATGTGCGAATTTTATTATAATCGGTTAAGTGGTTTAGGAGTCCATTGAGGACAAACATTGTGACACGAGATTTATATGTATTAAGATATTTGAAAATGTACCAGCAAACGAAGTTAAAACGTTGAGACATTTTTTAAGGTCTTAAGTTTTAGCCTAAGTAATATCTTGCTATATTTAAGTAATACATGGTACAAAAATTTCAAAAAACGTCGCTCCTATAGCGCTTTACACGTTCTATTAGCTTCGCATTATCTCCAGAGATATACTCATATAATTTTTTAGTTAGGAATGTGTTACGAGATTAAAACAATAAATTATTCAAGTACATGCCTAGTTTAAATTAATTTTGAACATTTTTGGTACATGTAAGTGGTAAAACCCTTCAAAGTTTTGATCCCGTGGGATTAGCGTTTGTTGATGAGACGTTGAGGTCAGGAACAGTTACAACGTATTCGGAGCGCACGAACCGAATATGGGCATAAATCAACTCTACACTAAGTTCATATACATTTGAAGTGATAAGATGAGAGCGATTTATGTAATAAGTATTTTTTAAAGTTGTAATAATTATGGAAGATATTTTAGAATAATTTTATTGATGCACTAACTTGTTTAAAGAATAAATATTTGTATATTAATTAATAAGGTCTTTTAACAAAACATTTTGAACTCAATTAGTATCATTTCATAATAAGAAATTTACGCGACTCTCATATTTTCTCTGTTAAAAAGATGACCGACTTCACTTCACTTCAAAGACCGACCTAGACAAGTTGTATCTGTTATTATTTTACTATCAACGTCATGTCTGCCTTGTGCTAATCCTTTAATACCAAAAAAACTATCCAATACCTTTTTAATGTAGTTTCTTCAAAAACGTTCTTTTAACCGCTACAATTCACAATCTTAACCCATATATTTCGCATAGAGAGCTTGTTATCTTTCGTCTTGTAGGGATCCCTTGGTCTTTATTATAATTTTCGTCTAGTATTACATACGAATAACAAACAAGATGCAATGCTCTGAAGGCAGTTGCTTTTTAATGAGGGGGTGTAGAGTTATGGCTTTCGCAGCGCGTAGTTTCAAGTTGCCAATTTAAACAGACTGCCCTGTAGTCATTAAACAATAATAATGAAATATCAATTACTTAAAAAAAAGCGTAAATAGTTACTCTATTTTTTTTATTATATTTCATAATATTAAACAAGATGTGTTAACGTGAGAGACGTGAGTGCCTGTGTTTGTTTTTCTATTATGGTCCTATTTTTTTGTTTATAGCAAAAGGTGGCAAAGGAACGTGCGGGCTCATGGACATCTGCAATTGCAGATGCGATTAATCTGCGGAGGAGGGGACGCACAGAAATAGGATATTTCCCCTTCCTATGCCAAATCAACATCGCCTTCCCATCATTTCCTTATAAGAAAAGGGTGGGCAGGGAATGTAGACTTAAATTAGGCCTCCGGTAGCACACTCATCAGACGAAATGCGGAATTACTTCCACTTCACGCCTGTTTTCTGTAAGGTCATAGTATTTCATCGGTTGACCCGGCCCATTCGTGCACCCAACAAATATTGTTGTTAATCTATAACTGTTGAATTACTTCGAATTTTGTATTTATTAGTTTCATACATTTCTTTAATTATAAATGAAGTTTGTCACTCAAGCAAAATCTGTTAGACACCAAATTATTATCAAAGTATGTTAAGTTTAGGAGCAAAGCTTAGTTAATATGTTTCGTAGAGGAAGTTTACTAGATTGAGGCGAGTCTCAGTTGATGAGTGACTGTGCAACCAAATACCGCTATGTAGTTTAACGTTAAAATATCTGTAGTTGCTGTTAAACTTTGAACTTTGGCTATTTATGATCTAACTTGTCAAGTAAAAAGGTGACAGAAAACTGTGAACTTGTTAATGTAAAAATTAGAGAATAGTTATATCTTTCAACTGTTAAACTGTCAAGGTTAAATCGTCTAATTGTGAACTGATATTTTATTTGTGTTGAAGTTTAAGTTCAAATCGATGTTAAGGTTAATTCACAATTTTCGTTTAATGTCTATTGAGATTTTATACTGATGTTCATAATCTGACGGTGGCATATAAGAGCTGATGTGGCAGTAGCTTAGGACTAATTTGACATGCATTGGAAGTTGCTAATGCTTTAGGTGAAGTTAAATATGGACTCACTTGAACATTACTTACTCATAAATTCTGTCGATCCTCTTAATAAACAGTCTGTAAAGTTTAATTTGCTTTCATGTTATGTTGAAATACTGGCGAGATATCAATAATTTGTCTATTTACAGAAAAGTTATGTGAATGCTAATAATACATATTTATATTGGTAATCTATTTCTAGCTACAAGCGCTTAAATAAGCCGCAATCAGCAACTTTCAAAAGCAGTTTAAATTTTAAGAAGAAATATTAATGTATGATATACAGACGGACAAAAACAAATGTATAAAGACAAAGTAGGTACTGCAAAGAAAGCAAAAAGGGTAAATCATATCCACAGTAATTACCGGTAAAGGAATCCGATATACCACGAGGCCTCAGCAGGCGAGGTGAGTTTGAAATATTGCACGCGCGGCGCCCGCTGCGCGAGTTTCACGCCTGCGCCGGAACATTCGCGTATCAAATTCCACTTAGTACTAAATATATTATCCCGACAATATGAATGGCTTGTTAATTATAGTGATTAATTGTAATGAAAGAAAAATTCCTGTCTGACTTTTGATGCATTAATTACATGTATGTTTTTAAATATTCGAACAGCAAATGGGTCCGGCTCGACTGAGGACGATGAAAAAACAGAAAAGTGGAGAAAAAAGATGTGTAGAAGGATTCCAACAACAAAGCTTCTGTTACTGGCTATATTACAATATATAAAGATAAACATAGGTATAGCATGATATCATTCTAACTTCTTGTTCAAATAAGTGTCTAGAATATGGTAACCTAGGTAAGTTTTAAGGTAATAAAGATAAGAAAGGTTTAGTTTAATTGATAGAGATGAATTTCTTATGAGTAGATTACCTTGCATGTCTTTGATGGCTTGCTATCGTTGGTCTCTGTGACAGTTGACGACAAAATTTTAAAACCGTGATATCTTCATAATAGTACTATCGTAAACTAACGGAAGCGGGATGCTAATGCGAACTGTTACTAATTTATTGTCAAGTTTAATGACCAGCTCGATTCTGCTCCGGTAGTGATCGTAATACGTATTGATCGGTAACTGTTTAAACGGCTATTACTGTTTTACGACGGACAATGACAATGTTTAATATTACCTACAACTGCAGTTTTATTGCAGTCATAACGTTTGAAGAGACAGTTGATATTATGTAATTTTGTAGTAAACTGTTTAGGATACAAACCCCTTTTAAATAACAAAAACAGGACTAATTTAGAAAGAATGTATGTAAGTTATAAAAAACCACAACACTTAACGTAGTATCAGTACTTTTTTATAAGAACAAAAATCGAACATGATTTTAATTTAAAAATCATCGTTAAATTTTGTTAATGGGTTCGCAAAGGACCCGAAACTTTCTCTATAGTTCTTCCCTCAAACTCCATGTTAAAATTTTTAAAAACAATACTGTATCATATGTTAATTGTTGAAATGGCTTCAAAGCACAGAATTGCTTTCATTTAATAAAATTATTAAGAGTTTTTTTTTTCGTTACACACGTTAGGATTGAAGGTAACTTTTAAGATTTTATCTGACTTTTTACAATTCAGTGGACATTTTGTGATGTGACAGCGAGAGCAACGACGCAGGTTTTGAGATGCTATCGGCCGCCACCGGTAATGAGACTTGGTGTTATTCGATTGGAAACAGGGACGTTATTTTTAATTCCCACTTACGATTGGTACCGCCTTATACATGACTGACCACCGTTTAATTGAATACTTAATAAGCCTACCACTAACTTATAGAATGAAAATATTCTTATTTAAATATTTGACTATATTTATGAAGGAATTAAACCAATTTCAAGAAAAACTCATTCTTTTAGATTGATTCAAATTCACTGGCAAATATGTATGTAACCGTAATTGCTTTTTAAAAGTACATCTGTTGAAGTATCTAAGATCAACATTTATTACATTTTGTTACGTCAAATATTTAGATTTTTTATAATAGTTATTTTGTTGTAATAAAGACCGACATTCAATTGGAATTTACGGTTATTATCGGTACTTGCTACCGACAAAATTCCTCTTAACTAATCTTTGTATCCGGCATAGATCAGGAATTTAACATTTAGAATTGAATGTTACAAATACGTGTAACAAAAATTTAAATACAAATTAACTTGATTAAATTCTTATCATATAAAAATTACGTATGCAATTGTGGATTTATTCGAATAGATTATTTTAAAGTTCAGATTCAACGGATCGATTTCTCCCATCGAATATCGATCTTGATAAGCAACTAATTAAAGAATCGGCCGATCATTCGGCGAAGTGACTCGAATAAGGTGGTTGGTAAGCCGGTCTGTAATCGAGATCTCGATGCTTGCGCAATCGTCTAAATGAATCGATTCCGATTACATTTTATAATTAGCTCCATTAATACCGCGCTCGGATTTTTGTAGGAATTCTTTTATAGAAGTTTTCTTTACGCAAATGATCTCATTAGCTTCTGTTTCCCTTTTAATTATATAGAATATTTTGTAGACATTTATTAAGGTATTGAATTAAATATTTATAATTAGTAGGGAGTAGTGAAATACAAAATAAAAAGCCTATCGAATCTGTTGTTTTTTGTGTAAGTTTTGTTATAGAGCAAAAGTTAGCAACGGGATGGAGCCGCATTTATTGTCAAAATGCAGAATTGTATAAATGATCTCTACAGTTTTTTTTTCACGAGTGTAATTCTTTTTCTAATCAAAACATGACTATAACGTCATGAATGTATTATCACTACATATTTGTTACAGTGGTAGATCCCGCAACAACAATATTTGTTGGGTGCACGAATGAGCCGGGTCGAACGGTGAAATACCACGACCACACAGAAGACAGACGTAAAGTGGAAGCAATTCCGCGTTTCGTCTGATGAGTGTGGTGCCGGAGACCTAATTTTAGTCCACGTTCCCTTCCCACCCTTCTCTTATAAGGAAAGAGGAAGTGGATTTGATGGAGGAGGGGACGCATAGGAAGAGAATATCCTCTTTCTGTGCATCCCCTCCTCTGTCGATTAAAGGTAGGCAACGCATCTGCAATTGTGGATATCTATGGGTAGCGGTCGCTTCGCTATTTAAACGGATTCAGGTGACCGCTTGCTCGTTTGCCACCTTATTATATAAAAAATACTTCAATATAATGTATCAATGAATTTAAGTCATACAATTAAAATGTTACATCTACAAGCTCTTCAGTTCACTCATTTTGATTTAAGCTGGAGCACGAACAATTAATTTAGTTTTAATTTTCCTGCAGACTCCGCGAAAGGAGCTAACGTTCTGCCGACGTTCTGCCACAAGCTCGCAGCTGCTGTTTGACGTCATTATTAAACGTTTTCCTAGAACAGGTGTTGATTATAACGAGGGTGAACGTTTAATTAATGAACAGTGCCACTGCTTTCTTAAATAATTAAAATGGACATAGTTTCATACTGAAATTATTCAGTTATTTTATTTCATAGCATCAGTTTCACATCATGTGACTTTATTAGGTCTGTTAAATCTAAACCATTTTTATCCTTGAATCGGATAATATTCATTGATATTTTGGCAAATGAAATCCAACAGTAAAATAGTTGTTTTGGGTAAATACAACAGGTGCGTATGTTACAATCATTGTCATGAAATAATACTGAAAGAAAAAATAAACTATTTCATCAAATAAATATAATAAGAAAAGTCAAGACACAAAACACGACAGACGATATAAATAAGCCAAAATTCTAGTCATCATTTAAACCATTTGTGGCCAGTCTGTTAAAAATAAGTCAGCGAATATTTAGTATTAAACATGAGTTCCTTAGAAACGGGATCGATTGTCGAACAAGTGACCTAAGTCATGACTCTTGGTGTGTTAGCACCTTAGTATAAATAGGAGCCCTAACAAGGCATGTACTCGTATACCTTAATGATCTGTCGGGGCAATATCAAGATGTATTTAATTGGATTTCTTTACTTCGGAAAAGTATTTACAGGTGTTCGCCCCACGAAGTATAGACTATTTGTGATATGTTGGACTAAGCTAAAGTTTGTACTGGATCTTCTTTGAGTTAGCTCAAATGTTCAATAATCTTCTAACACAATGATTGGTCTGTGTAGTTAGTGTTAACCTTACTGTAGGTTTTACGTTGTGGAAACAAATGTAAAAAAAGAAAATGAAGGCCATCCCATTCTTTAAAAAAACGAAGAAATAAATGTAGAAAAAAATAATGTCATAAATCTCATTTCTTTTTGAAAACTAACACTAATCGTAATGCATTGACGTGGTTTAACTATATATCCTGAAGATACAAAATCTTCCTAATCTCAATGTTAAGTTTTTAATTTTTCATTCAATCTTTAAGCCTTTAGTTTAACATCCGATGGTTGTTATCTCTTTGCTTAGATAAGCACATTAAAAAGTAAACAATGTTTTCTGAATGAATATTCAAGGTATAGATTAAGAGAAAGGCACTTCCAGTAGCATCTGTTTCATTGTAAGCCGACAGAGGGTTGATATCTATAGATTGTCGCAACGTGGGAGGCTCGCCTTGTGCGCTATCGAGACAATATTCTTTACAATCACTGACTACTGTTTCTCTAAACTACATTTTAAATTCTCTTTATAAATTTAATAGAGTTTTCTATACGAGATCGTTTCATCTAATAAAATTGTACGTTTATATATATTTTTAGAAATGTACTGTATTTTTTTTTAAATACTGTATAATTAATCCAACCGTCAATAGATAAAATTGTAATGAAAAAAAAAAATACGCTTAATATATTTCACATGCTTGGTATATTTGAGTGGCTAAAAACTTTTTTTTTTTTTTCAATGGTGTATCCTTCTATTTATTCAGCAAGGAATAATCTGCCTTTATTAAATGTAAAATAAATCGTGTATGAACCAATTTAAGATAGTAAAAAACAAAACAAATTCTCTTTGTTTTGCTTTTAAATGATAAAAGAAATCAACCTTTGTACGTACAGGCCGCTTTGAAAAGAAGAAAACTAAATAGAATAAAAAGTTTAGTTATTCTCCTTTTAAAGTAGCGCGTAAACAGCGCGCCCTGTCGTGTTTGGACGATAAATAAAAAATGGCGGCCACAGCATATTACCTTATAAGTGCAAAGGATTCCCTTGTCACTTCGTATGGGACCTAAATCAGTTGCCAATGCACCTGTTACAAACGTCGATTATGCAAAAGACCCTTTTAAACTAAATAGCAGGCTTCGAACTCCAGAGTGTCAATCGATCCTTTTTCTGCATTTTGGACTTTATTTTACATAATTTATTTTCGTGCAAAGCGTTTACATAAATGTATACAGTCCATTGCTTTACATAACTACAATTTGCTTTGTACTGTATGTCAGAGGTCGTATACAAAGTTAGTTTTTTTTCTATTTTATTCCTACGATAAAAAAATGTATCTATCCAAGATTTTATGACAATTTTTGGCTTTGAAAATTTGAAAAAGGCTCTTCAATAATTTTGTTACTCATCAAATCGTGTTATTAAATTAACAATGACTTTTTAATAGTACTCATTATGAAAAATTCGTGAAAAAAAAAATATTTTATATTCATTTCAAGGCCATTTCATTGGGAAAGGCCTATGCCCAGCAGTGGGCAGATAAAGGCTGTTGATGATGATGATGATGATGATGATTCATTTCAATGATTTTTAAAGAAGAAAGAATTAAAATTATTAACTCACTACGTGAAAAACCTACCTCATAGTCATAACCCAAATATTTGTCTATCTAATTTTATTGTCTACCTTAATAATTCCCAAAATCACACCTACAATGGTAAGATAAGCATATCTCGCCTCCGAAGTTACTTACGAAATTCCGATCCTAAACAAACATTTTATTATTCAAAACCATTATGTTCTAGACTGCAAATTTTATTTTCATACAATATTTTTATTCATAATCTGCTGTTTTTATTCAGTAAATACCTGCCAAAGGTGAACATGAAATACATATTTGGAAATAGAATTTCTTTATCGTATTCTAAAAAGAACGTCACATAAATTGGTAACACAATCTGGAATTTGAGTCAGCTATACGGCACAATGCAAATTGATGGCTCAGCTGAATCAGCTTTTATAAACGTGGAATAGAAATGTTGTCAAAATATTTTAGAATGTCTTACCGGCATTTAGGAAGAGCTTTTGAAATGTGGAATATCAATTCGCAACTAAATTTAAATCTTTTTTATATGGCAAAACTTTGACTTATATGAGTATGACGTAGCTATAAAGATACATAATTATAAAAACTTACGCAAGTGAACTGTCAAGAAAATTAGTTCAAATTAATTGAAATGATTTCCCATTTATATGTTTATTATACATTACTTTACTTAATCATGTATAAATGTTTACCAAATTATAAAAAATATTCCTCAAAAACAATTTTGTCACCAAAACATGTTTCACAATGTATTATTGAGACATAACCAGCGTATTTAACAGATCAAATAATCATTACAAATCTTTGTTACGATTTGCGAAAGTCCGTAATAACCCAGTCTGAAATGTTTACAATCCGAGTACAATCATGCGGTGCGCTTATTTCGTCCATCTTCCGCTTGATTCCAGTTACGTTTCAGATTTGGCTCTCGTACAAAATGCAAACAAAAGAGATTAGTTTCGGGATTGCGTTGTAGGTCGGCGCCCGCACGCGTTACAGCGTTTAATGAAGTCAGCACGGAGCTCGGTATGTCCATTGCCAAGGTGAAATTAAACCTCGCATTTTAGATTACCATTGTCTTGTTTCTCTATTGCAATCAAATTTATAGAAGCTATTCAAAATAAACATATTTAAGTCTTATGGTAATTGCATAAGATTGTAATTTAGTAATTTAAGTATCATATGAAGGATATGATATTACTACACAGATGTGCTGCTTTTGCTTATTAAATGGCGGCAACGCATCTGCGGTTCCTCTCGTATTTCAGATGTCCATGGGCGTCGATGAACACCTCGTTTGTCCCCTTATCATATATAAAAAACAGACAAAATAATTTACTGTATGTATTTTTTTACACATTTTCGATTATTTGCATAAAATATGTTTTCATGCTTTATGCTGAGAAGATAATAAATGTAAATGTGAGAGTCAACTGTGACAGATTACTTCCACGTCAAGATTTACGACACACTAGAGGTTTATTGCATTTTCCCTAAATCTTGCGACCGAGTAGAAATGTTTTAAAGATTCCATCCATCTCACTTACGATATTCAAATACGTTGAATACATTTTGTACTGGTCATTACGCAATCAAAATAAAAACGTGATCACAAAGGTAAACCGTTGAATTAAATACAGACCCAGAATTTTGTTTTGTTTACACAGAGTCATTTGTCTTAATTAAGATAAACAAATTCGGATCACTTTCTAATTAATAACCGGCCCAATTATCTAACGTCGAACAAATTGAGGGACAATACCACTCATCAATCAAAGCAAGGATATCTACTTAAAAGCACATCAACGGTTGCCTTCACAAGCTACTTTCTACATATACTACAGGTGTTCGAATCAATAGTAACTATTTGAACTATAAACCAGTATTATTCTGTCAAAAAATAATTACAGAATCATTATTTAAATCCATAAACGCTAACTGCAAACGAACAAAGTTCTAAACATACAGACATGACTCACTAAAATTGAATTGTTTAGAACGTTGTCTAAATAAGACAGTTTAAACAAACGATATCAGATTGTTAGTAAGAAATGACGGAATATGGGCGGATGTAGGCTTGATGTGGGACTGACACGGTGAGGCCGTAATAATATGTAGTTTGAAGGCTCGTTATAGAACAAAAACGTCGTAGGTTATGCTCCACTTGTGCCGGCCCCCACTTTACTGTGAACGCCTATTGCTAATGTAAAGTACATATCACATTCGAATACACTACGTATTTTCAAATACATGAACGCGTATACATATTTAAAATAAAATTTAAAGTCATTTTAACTTTACTTGTTATCAATTTAATGAGAGAAATAAAACATAATTGTTACAAAAGAATTGAAATAATTTATTTACAAAGTTAGACCAAGCTTTTATTAAGTAATTCACATTCAACGGTTTCTTAATAGCGCTGGATTAAAGAAGAAAATTTAACTTGTTAGTACGTTAATCTAAAGGCAGGTAACTTTTTAATTCTGTTAAGAAAATTGACATATTTTCCTTTGAAAACACTCTTATAAAGTAAGACGGGGATGGTGGGTCTGGTCTAGAATTTTTATAACCACTTTAAAATTCAAGAGAAAAGATAACTCTGCAATTTTGAAGTGAAAATAAGTTTACAATACCGAGCCGTCGCTGGTCGACGCGTTCCCTTTACTTAATAATGAAACATCCTTTGAAGTAAGCAACGATTTGCGCCTAAAACAAAAGGGAAAGCCCTTTACGACCGCCTCCGAAGACGTCTGGTAATTAACAAGTCTCAGATTTATTACGACTCGAATTAGCTTTCAACGTTTCATATCATAATCTGAAAGCGTTTTATTGTCTCGCCAACGACGGAAGGAATTCTTCGACTAAGACGGTAATTAATTACACGTAACTCAGCTTAGAGACGATTTGAGGAAACTCTCCAGGGAACGCTTTGTAATAAAGACGAGAATTAACCAAATAATTGATTTCTTTCGTGCTTTTGTATTCGATTCTTATGTTAGCTTATGTACAAAGGTTAATTGTAATTTAATTCAATCGAGAAATATAAAACATTTCAGTCATCGAAGTATAATTTTCTTAGCATCTTGTTACCTCTGATACTAATTTTACTTATCTAAAATACTATTAAAAGTTCCTCAACTATGTTCATTTGAAATGTTTTATTTTTTGTTACGTTGTTTTTTTTTCATTCTCATTATATGTTAAGAGAGCTACTACATACTTCTATAAATAGCGACTAACTGCATCGTGTCTATGTAGTTATTAGGTACCCAAAATAAATGCACATATAATTTTATTCCGCAATGTTGCAAATATTTTTACAATTTATTACGTATTTCATGCCTACATTCTAGATAGTCGTTCATTGTGTAACTGAAACACAGCCGTAGCCAGTAATTGCTCCGGTGACAAAACGTGCTATTGCCGAAACTCGAGAGAACTGCC
>JAOPJD010000003.1:3084076-3101106 GCA_026167825.1 Papilio polyxenes | reverse complement strand
GCAGAAACGGATGTTGAAAAGCATGCGGAACTTCCGCACTTGCGGAAACGGAAACAGACATCCGTTGCATCACTAATTATTATTATTAATGGCTTTCATTACCTATTATAATAATGTTTCATAAAGTTCTAGTTAATTCTTACCTTGAACAGAAATAATAAAAGATATGCTAGGAAGCCCAGAGACAGGAATGAGGCTGAAAATGTAGCAATCCTATTGGCAAAGGAGGTCACATTGGGATTTGGTGTTAGTGAACCTAATACATGAATTTGCTGGTATCTGTCATAGATGATTTTCCCAGCTGCAAAAAATTGTTAGCACATTTGTTAATAATGATATAAAATGTATAATTTTAAACATATTATGATGATGAATGATAAAGCTAATAGTGAATCCTTTCGTAGTGTAGAAAACTCAAACGTAAAAGTCAAACATGGTAAATAGATCACATTAACAGCAATATATTACATAATTAAACATATACCACTAAAGGACACACTTTAAAAGGAAGTTATTAGTAAATTAGAAAAACATTTTTGCACACTTCAATGAGTTTAAAATTAAATAAAACAATAAAAAGAATAAATATATAGTTACTAATAGGAATGTAAGTAACAAAACGATAATTAGTTTCATTTGTATTTTTGCAAATTAATTATATTTTAATTTGGAAAAAGCTGTATGCACTTATTTAAAAAAATTGTTTGTTATTTTAAATATTATGAAAGAACAAATTCCAAGCAATGATTAGCAATCTCCTCTCACCTATTGCTCCGCTGGCCACATACAAAAAAGCAAGGCCAGTATCTAGAGAGTTCGTTTCCTTTGCCACTTGTAAACAAAGGCTGGAAAAAAATAAACGAAGAATAAATACTATACTTTATGTTTTGATTGTAATTAAATATTTGATAAAGTTTTAGGAAATATGCAGAAAAAATAAAATTGTATAAATTATGTTTTTCCTTTCGTCGTTAATATTAACTCATGAGTTTTTTAAGTTAATTAATAAGAAGCTAAAATATAAATACAATCACGAAAAAAATGTTTGAAAATATCAATACTCACGAAAAAATGTATGTAGACGATAGAACAATAAGTGCACATTTAAAAATCAACATATTAAGTTTTTGTAAATAAAGGTAAACATTTATTTATTATAAACAACTTGATTTTTCTCCACAACACAACTCCAATCCAATTGACAATTGACATGACCTGTATTTGCAATTTGTGTCAGAGTCAAAGACAGCAGCGTCAAATCAGACATTTTTTGACAGTTGGAACAACGAACAGATTTGACTTGCTATTTTCACTACGTGGAGAGCCCAGATTAAAAAAGATGTAACCTTTTGTGAAATATTATACTTTTAAACTTGTATGGAACCTTATATATCTTGATTACAATGTAAAATGAAACTAAGTAAAGGATAATTTAAATAGAAATACATAGGAAAGACATGACAAGGTCCAAAATACGTTTAAAGTTTGCAATCTGTTTTAGAATTTACTCTGTGATAAAAAGCGCGCCACTTTTACTTCAATTTGACTTTGACGTTGAAACTAAACTATCTTGAGAACTTTGGGGGACATCAGAAAACATCACGTAATTCGAATAAAAAAGCAAGAAAAATAGATAATAAGCTTTAATTTATCGTACACTTTATTTTTTTTTTCTTAAACACTATGTCTACCTTGCAACCTATTCAAGCTTTGAACTTAGGTAAGGAGCACTCTTAATGTTTTGTTTCCAATGAATATCGTTAAACATTTTTATTGTATTGTTTCGAAACCTCATATTTATTTACTGTATATATTATACAATCAAATGAGTCGAATTTTCATTGTAGCAAAACTCACACTAAAACATTAAGTTTATAGTTCAAATTGCATTCAAGTAGATGATAATATATTTTGATAAGAAAGAGCAAATTTTTAGTAGTATTTACAAATACAATAAACATGTTGACCTGTACTTGCTAATTTAAGAGACTTGTTTTACAAAAACATCAGCTTTGATCTGTTCAACAAATAATGTTGTGATTGTAAACATATATAATAATTAAAACTCAATAATTCACATTCTTTTATTAGTCATTGATGAATTAGTAGCATACATTTAATCAAAATACAACATATGACAATATTTTGAATGACATTAGAACTTCTGTTACACTTATTAATACATATTGATATCTATTTCATTTTCTTTATCAAAACAGAGACTGCAAAATGATTACAATTGCACTTGAAACCCACAGTTTTATTTAATTTTCAGATTCAGTGCAGCAACGGGCATTCATCAAATACTTTAACTCCCTAACAGAGGTAAGTATGGCTGTAGTTACTATGAGTGCACTGCACCAAAATATAAATTGTGTGTCTCAGCTTTGTACAACTTGTTTCAATCCCTTGTTGACCCTATATAAGCTAGAAATCTCTAGAAGTGAGTCATTATCTGGTTGCAATAGACAACCTCCATAAGTGAGAACCTCAGGAAGAGAGAAACTTCTACCCTTGGACTCTTGCTTATCATGGTTGGATAATATATGGTGGCCATTACAACATTTAACTTTCATTTCACTTCATCTCACAATTTTATTTTGAGAAAATTGTGAATATGAAGTGAAAGCGAAAAATGACCGCTCAAGTTATATAGTTATGTGAAATAAGTGTTTTGCTAAAAATGTTGGAAATTTATCACTGTGTATGTAATTCATCATTTAAGGATTAGATTGAAACAAGTTACAAGATATAGAGATATTAATATCAATGCCAATACAATTTTAATGTATTAAAATATTCTCACAGTGTGTGGCACTAAATATGTAATTTTATTTTTCCGAGTATCAAATCAAAATAAACAACCAGACTTTAAAGCTAAATGTTGGTAAAAAAACATACTTATGTACATTTATTTTATTACTTATTTAATTGTGTACTTTATTAAATTATAAAGCCAATATGACATATTTTAATGTATTACACTAATTTAGTTGAAAAATTATATAGAGGTATATTATTTACATAGATCTTAATTCATAACTAACAACAAAATTAACTAATAACCAGTTAGTGTTAAAAGTTATTTGCATTTTTAAGAGAACCATGACATTACTTTCTTTTTAGCATCTGTAAGTTTATTACCTACTGACTTCCAAAACCCTTGCTTTTGTGTCTCTGTCTCTGGTTCTGGAGGAGTTAAATCATTTATTTTAGTTTGCTGTGTTGCTTCAATTTCTTTTATTTCTTTATTTATCTGTTTCTCATCAGATTTTCGTGAGACTTCCCCTAAATGTAATAATTGTTGGTCTAAAGATTGGGCAAGATTATTTTCAGAATTCCAATTACTTTGATGTTGCTGTTCAAAGTTTTCTAATTGGCTTGGATTTTGTAATTCCTGTGCTTGCTGAAAATCTTCAAAGTGCTGCTGCATATTTTGTTGTTCTTCAGGTTCGTATTCTGTATTTTTTTGATCCAACTCTTTGTTGATATTTGTTTGATAATGGTCATTATGATAAGACATTGGACTGTTATGGGTATTGTGTTCAAATTCTTCCTTATTTCTTGATTGCTCTTTATAAATATCTCTTGTTGGTGTAAAAGGTGTAGAAATGCGTTTCTTATTCTGATTAAATATAAACTTATTGTTGATTGCCTGTACTAATTTTTCTTCATTTTCGTTTAAGTCTGCTAATATACTTTCATCAATGTTTGTTGAAATTGTTGGGATTGGTGAAATTGTTGTGCTTGTAGAAGTTACAATCTCATCAGAATCTTCACTTTCAATTTTTTTTAGTAAGTCTTGTACTATTTTTAATTCTTTATCATTTAGCACATTAAATTTATTCTTGTCAATATTTGAGTCAGCCGATTGTACGTTTAAATTTCGAGTTAAACTTAAAGAATCTATTTCATTTGGTGTTTTGTAAGGTTTATTTGATTGGGGTATGACTGAGGTTAAATCAGAATCTTCAGGTCCGATGTCACCACGACCTATATCTATTGGCCTTTCATTTTTATCTTGATTTGGTCTCACAATGGGTTTTAGTAAATTTGTGTTTAATGGGGGATTTAATGGTTTCGGTGTGTTGTGCGACGCACTTGGTTTACTTTCTTGTTGTGTCCAGTCTGCTGAATCTACTTTATTAGGCTTTTGGCTATCATCATTGTCATCGATGTCTTGAAGTGTCTCTTTGGCTATACCATCAATTTTATCCCAAAGACTGCCTAACAGTGAAGAACTTTGTTCATCTTGAGAATGAAAGTCTTTATTGGGCTCAGTAGTTTCACTATAAATTTTTTCCCTGTTACCACCTAATGGATGTGTATATTTTTCAGTTGTATGTGAGCTTTTTTCTGTTCGTGTCTGTATATGATTAAGGTTATGCCAGTTAGCGTTATTCAAACCTAAATTTTCATTTTGTTCAAACGGTTTATGTTGTACTAAATTTTCTTCCTCTATGTTCCAAGTATTTTGTGTTTGCTGGCTATGAAACATTTTGGGAGACCCAAATTCATACATTTCCGAATTTTGGGATTCATCAGGTCTGTCAAATTTTTTGTTAGAAGTAACTGTTGAGTCCTGGTTATTTAAATCGAAATTAGAGTTTTCTTGCTGAAAACCACCCAAATGAAGCATTACATTATTCCAAGGACCTCTAACTGAATTTTTATCTTCGTTTTGTGATAAATTACTTCCACTGTAATGCTTGTTGTCTGTTAATTGAGAATCTTGAGTCTTATTCAGATCAAAAACATTCGATGGTAGACTTTCTTGTTGATCAAATTCTTTGCCATTAAAAACCATTGTAGGTTGTTGTTCATCATGATCCTGTATTTGTTGTTCCAGATCGCCTATTTTAAATATTCAATTTATCATTATTTTTATCCGGAAAGAATTACTCTAAAAGTTTATAAAACTGGCAAAAATGATTGAATGAGATAAAACTTAAATGTTTTTGATTTTTTATTTAGAATTCAGTTTGTTCAAATAGCTAACATGGATTGTTTTTTAGTTATATGAATTTAAATTATTTTGTTTATAAAGAAAGTTTATTTTGTATATCTTGGCTTTTGAATAGCGATGTTTTTAGAGGAAGAATTTTGATTTATTATTTTGTATACTTACTATGTTGACTGAAGTCTTCCAGTTTTTGCCAACTGCGATTCTGCTGTTGCGTGCTTCCCCAATTTGCTTGTTGCTGTTGTCCGAGGTCTTCTACTTTATCTAATTTATTTTGTGGTTGCTGATCAAAACTTTCTATTTTGTCCCATTGTGTTTGTGTTTGTTGTCCAAAATCTTCTAGCTTATCTAATTTTCCTTGGGTCAAGTGACCTATTTCTGGCATATTATCCCATTGGTTTTGACTTTGTTGACCCATAGTATGTAAAGTATCAAATTTTTGATCTGTTTCTTGACTTACGATATTATCCCATTGACTTTGAGGCTGTTGACCTAAATCTTCCAGCTTATCAAACTTTTCTATGGTTTGTTGTCCTAAATTTTGCAAATTATCCCATTGATGTTGAGGTTGTTGCCCTAAATCTTGTAAATTATCCCACTGGCTTTGAATTTGTTGTCCTAAGTTTTGTGAATTCTCCCAATTACTCTGTTCTTGTTGTCCAAAGCTTTGTAGGTTGTCCCATTGATTTTGTGTTTGCTGTCCCAATTCTTCTAAATTTTCCAAACGGCTCTGTGTTTGCTGTCCATATTCCTCTTGACCTTGGTACATATTTTGGTAAGCTTGAAGCTCGGGTTTATACCGCGAGTCGGAAGAACGAGCTACGCGTACGTGACCTTCTTCGTCACAATCACTATCGAATCCATTTTGTGAAAAGCTATGATGTGCTTGTTTATATTGGGATCCATAATGATGTGATGAATATGCTCCTTGGCTGGCTGAAGCGGCAGTTAATTTCTGAGATTCCTGGCCATCAAACGTACCACTTCCAGCTGGTTTTATGATATAAGGGTCGCCTTGTCTTTCCCAAGACTTATGATACGAATACGAAGATTGGTAACTTTTTGGTTTGGAACTCAGTAACTGCACAAGATTTCCTGAACCAGTAGCACTGGCAATTCGTTCTTCGGAATTGGTTCCGTGGGAAGCTTTGTTATATCCATTTGTATTCGCGTTTAATAGAGAACTGCTACTTGTTTTGTATCCATTTACATTAGAGGCTAACAATGAACTACTGCTGCCTGTATTGTATTCATTAGCATTTGAAGCTACTAAAGAACTACCAGTCAAAGAAGCACTGCGTCTATCAGTGTCATAACCATTTGTGTTTTCTGCCAATGAAGAACTGGAGCTGTGTTTCCTATTATAACCTGCTTGATATCTAGCTTGACTTAATGACTGAGCATTGGTCGCAAATGCTGTGTTACTCGCTTGTGAATTGTAGGTATTTGAATTGTGCTGAATATTTTCTAAATTTTTTTCTTCATTTAAGTCTCCGCGTGTTTCACTTTGTGCAGGAAAAGGATTTACTGTAGGTATGGCACCAGGGACATTGATTGGCTGAGTATTATGTTTCTCCCATTCCTTATGGTAACTGTACGAGGACTCATAATGTTTAGGGGCATTCGAGGGCCTGTAGCTCACTTGTTGTCCATCGGTATTCAATATTTCCGCATCTCTATTACTGTTACTGTGCTCAAGGTTAAAAGAGGTATCGGTGTGGTCAGCATCGTAGACTTGAGCAGTGAGCGGCACGGTCCTTCTGATTCCAGGTCTGACGATAACTCTTACAGGAGCGGCAGTTAGGATACGGCTTCGCGTATTGCTTCCATACGCACCTGTGCGATCTAAATTAGAAGCACTTAGATCGTAACCGTGGTGGCTCTGAAAGCCTGAGGTTGAAAGATGGGCAGCTTCACTTCCATAATCGTACCCATGGACGCTCTGCAAATGATCTGCAGATTGCAAATTATCCGTTTGCATTAATTGTTGAGATTGATCGCTGGCTTGATATCCTCTGTATCCTGAACTATGGGCGCGGTTGCTACTGCCGTACGCGCCACCGTTTGATCTAGAATTTCCGAATGCAGCACTCTGTGACATCATTGAAGAATGCGAATTATCAAATGATTCGGTCTCCTCGAAATTTCTTCCTTGGAGATTCCTTAAGTCGTAGTGGCCCGAGCCGTAGATTCCCCTTGAGTTTGCAGCGCTGTACACGCTGCCGGTCCTCATTTTGTACCCGTCTCCCAATTCACCTTCGACGGTGCGCACGAGTCCGCTCATTTGGTGCTGTGCTAAGCCATCCATGTTGTGCGCCTTTTCATAGTTGCCTCCCATATTGCCTCTTTGAGCCCCATAGAAACCGGACTTACTGCCTTCATCTGACGAGCTTCTGGAATATTGGAAATCCTCTTTTTCCTTGTAAAATTCTGGCTTTGCTAAGGCCAAAGCCGTAAAAGCGGCAATGACAAGCAAAAATCTCATTTTGAAAGACTCCTTCTGTAAAATAGAAAATGTTTTTATTAAAATTTTGTTGCAGTAATAACGAGACACTTCTTATACCAAACTTTATATGAGCACGGCCCGTAGTAAATAATTGTAAATATTAAATACACTTTGCCTCGTCAGAGAATTGGACGTAGGATCCGTACTGACCCACTAGCGTTAACTAGTGCTATGTTATATACGAAAGTAATAAAATTGTTATGAAATCAATTACCGATCGATCTTATATCCAAGTTATAAGCAATTCTTAAAACAATGAATAATGAATGTTTACTTTAATTTGCAAAATTGAATTTTGAAAAGAATCCTTGATTTTAAAAATTTTATGAAATTTTATGTCTTTACTGTTTATATTATAAGAATAAATATAGAGGTACGAACAAAGGGATTTGTAATGTTTATTTTACACACAAAAACCCTTACTTCAAGGAAAACCTTTTGAAGGTATTTGCTATATATTAAATTAGGTCCAGCAGGCTTATTTTTTAATAACGTTATTCAAAAACTGAAATGATTTTGCTGTCCTGTCTATCTTAAACCTGCAACTTAATATTGCAGTATAACGCGATATGAACTAATTACACGTAATTAACAATCTGAATTAGATATTTATACTAAAAATATAATTTGAAATAAACTGTACTAAAAAGTACAATTTTTTATATATTTTATTAGTCGCAACTTAAAATCATAAAATATGTTTTATTCTAGAAAGCTTCAACATGGTAGTTTTCTAAAAATGTTTTATGTTACGTAATATTTTATATTATTTTTCACATTAAATAAAATGTTGTATTTATCAAATATAAACAGATATAAAAATAAAAATGTTATTAAAAAAATAACTTACGATTTTTGTGTCTTCCTGGTTCTAAATCATGGATATACTCGCCGAATACGGCACAGTTGTCGCGCTATACTGACTTTGACCGAACGAGAGACGCCAATTTATTGTTTCAATTTTATATCTCAGCTAAGACCTAAGATAACCTCCTGGCCGGTCGCGATTGCTCCGCGTTCTCAGAAGCGGCCATGCAAAATATAACACGTCACATACCTCCTCAATCCTTGACAAGAGACACCTCTATTTTTGTTAGTGATCAATACATGAATCACTAGGAATCCTACCAAAACTTTAATATTCCATCTTGTTTTTGTTATGAATCAGCGACATGACATCATGCATTCAATCAGGTGGTGTTACTTAATTGCATTTAATTTGAATGTCATATATGTA
Organism: Papilio polyxenes; assembly: GCA_026167825.1. Lineage (NCBI taxonomy): Eukaryota > Metazoa > Arthropoda > Insecta > Lepidoptera > Papilionidae > Papilio > Papilio polyxenes. The sequence goes on along the minus strand of JAOPJD010000003.1, from coordinate 3,092,400 downwards.
TTCAAATATCTTCAGTTTTATTATTATTCTGTCTGAAAAAGTTTAGGGGTTAACAATTGCACAGTGATTTTGTATGAAAAATCTACACCAAGGGGTTCTTATAGAACCGTAAAGCGATTCTTATATAACATATGTATAACAGTTTGTTTTAAAATTAACAATAGGAAATTGGAAGACGATCGTTTTTATATAGGGAACCCTTGATAGAGTCTCGAACAATGAATGGTAAACATATTTGTATAACCTAGACTACACTAAAAAGCCGATGTCCTCAGCACTTGCCATGATAAAGTTCAGAAAACATAAAATACCTACTTTAACAAGACCAAAACAAAGGAATTAACGATGAATGTATGCAATATTCATCGTTGGTTAAAATGACTATTTCACTTCTGCGTTCTTAATTAATAGAATAACTTTGTATTGTTATTAGTCATCTATATAAAAAAAAACTTCGCAAATATCAATAAAGACGTATTTGGTTTGTTACTCTAAACATTAGATAAGTCGACGATATTTTTTATAAAAGAAGCGAGCAAAAGTGCGGCGGGTACACCGAGGTGATCAACGACACCTATGGACATCCGCAACACCAGAAGAACTGTGTAATCTTGTTGCAGGAGAACGAGACATAGATGTCTCGATTATTTCAATTATTAACGAGCCGCAGAACAGTATGATTTTCATTTTTTATAAAAGTATCGAACTCTGCGTTTCATCATTTACTTACTTGTACAAAATATAATTATTTTTGGTCTACGTTTTTTATTAAGCGAATTTATTTTATTTATTTAAGCAATGATAAATTTCAAAAGTGTTTGAAAACTTTGTAAATGCTTAAGAACAAAGCGTAACAAACCAAAGATAACTGTCATTATATTATTTATTGTTTGTTTTCGAAGTTTTATTGTCGCTTATTTTTGTAATAAATCGCTAATGTATTGTGAAGATAAATAGCCCCATTTTAATATTGCTTACATTTAATAAGTAGGACAATGATACAAGGACAGAAGAAAAAATATAAAATTATCAATTTGTTATGATAGTAACTTGTCATCCCAGACATATTAAAGGATAAAGTGGACAAACAAGCCACGGATCCCCTAATTTTACCTGATCACTGACGTCCGTAACACCTGGCACAAACACGTCTACAAAACGTGGGGTAAGCGTAGATCTGTACACTCCCTATTTACAGGACTCCAATCATTTAGTATCAAAAATCATTGATAACAGATAATTTGACATCGCAAACGAGACATGAAGTTGGGTGTTAAAAAATATTGTCAAATAGAAACCATGAATTTTGTTATTTTTCTTGAGACCCATAACGCGACGAGAGCATCGGTGGCTCAGGGGATAAGTGCAAGACTTGCAATCTGCAGGTCCTGGGTTCGAATCTCGCCATGAACATTGGTTCACAACACATTGGTTTTGTTCGATTTTCGATTTACATATGTACATTTATCGTGATGCAACCTGCACATGTTTAAGAAAGAATTCAAAGATATGTGTGAAGTCAATCAGCCCGCATTTTGCCAGGGTGGTTGACTATGGCCTAGTCACATTTCACATCTGGGCTGTAAATCTATGGAATACACCCAGCAATTACAATCTAAACTACTATTAGCAGCGAATGATTACATGTCAAACTACGTATTCTAATGCAGCACGAAAGTGAAATTAATATCTCGCTAACGCGTTATAATGTAACAAATCTAAATAAGTACCTAAAAAAATTACCTCAAACTAGATGATCCGTAATTCTTTACACCTTTCTCCGACGCTATAGTCGATTCCTTCATTGGCTTCTCAACCCTTAGGAGTAAAAATATTGAAGTATATGTTTCGCTTATCTACTCGATACTTAAAAACCTGTAGACCTCGTACTTCTGTCATCAGCAAAACTATTTTGATATACTACTAAAAAAATGATGTATTCACTGCTGCTGTGTTTGAATTTAGTTTACTAAAATTTATTTCCATTGGAATTGATTTGTAACACCCTTGCCCCTACAATCACAGTCTCAATTTACTGTGGAGGAACTTATTTCCACCGAAAACCACCGCTGTGTAAATAATATGCACTGCGATTTTTTTGTTAACAATATCGATTGTGTTGTTGCGACGTAATAAATGGGTTGAAGTGACCTACCGCGATATTGCTAAACAGCTGATTTAATTAAAAGTTAAGCTGTTTTATTTATTAGTTGTCTCAAATCCTAAAAATCCGAAATATTTTCACCAAAAAACTGTACAATTTGTCGCTAAAACACGTAAACTCCAAAATACCTCCGATAAAACACTTTGTTCCCCTAACAACAACATTAATTCTTATTTCCTTATGCGGTCTTTGCAGCCGTCAGATTTTTTATCAATCAGTGGTATTAATATTTTCATCAATTCAAAACTTCGGTCGAGTCGTTGCGCAGGACACAACACATAACATAAGAAATGGGTTGTGGGTAAGGGGTAATGCGCAGCCGCCACAAAAGCGAGCTATCTTGCTTATTTCCTATAATCTGTGTCTTTCAAACAAAATTATAGTTCCTTTTATGTTACGGATGTCTATGGATGTTGACGATCACTCAATAACAATAATTCCACTATTCGTTTGTCCCTTATCATATAAAAACACTGTAGTACTCAAATCCACACCAGATTTATCACTGTAAGAAAATTGTCGTACAAGATTTATCATCGCTTTGTAATAACAATTGTATATTATTAATACACCAATTTATGTATGCGTATTAGAACAATACTTGTTTCTTATTGTGCAAACCATTTTCCTCTTCGTTATCTGTTTATTTCACTATGTTTGTGAATAACAAACTTATTGTTTCGCGCAAATAATTGATAATACAATAAAGTGATTTAATAATTATGATGCTTATTTTATAATTAAGTAACATGTAATATTTTACTATTAAAACATTTTTTTCTATTAGATTTTTTTTTTGTATTCGATATTTCTGTATTATAATTTTAGATACATTGATATATTTATAAATGATACCAAGATTAATACGTTGGTTAGTTCTTTGTAAAATGTACGATATAAATTGCTATTTTATTGGACTCTTAACAATCAAGAAAAAAATAAAATGTAACAATGAGCTATTTTTTTTTGTCCTAAGTCCCTCTTATTGTTCTATTTAAATAAGATTAACATACTGACTGGTTTAATATAAAAAATACTTTTTTTATATCAGAAACCGCCAACAACAGTTCGTATATTCGACCGCAATGAGTACTACAGCGTTCACGGCGCTGATGCTACGACAGCCGCTCGCGAGGTCTTCTGTTCTATAGCTAATATCAAGAAGATGGGTCTCGAACCAGATAAACTCGACTACCTCGTACTCTCTAAAGGAAATTTTGAAATACTTATTAGGAAACTTTTACTGGTAAGTTGGATTATTACCTTGGTACATTGAATAGAATAAGGCTATGTGATCAAAATGACCGTAAACAACTGTGCGAATACCTTTATAAAAACATTTTTTTTTTCATAGAGGATAAAGGGATGGCAATATTGTTCATAGACTCAACATAAGTTACTGGTTTAGTATTCCAGTTATGAAACTAATTATCTTTTTGTATAAATAACTCAAATAACTTTTGAGTAGAAATAATGAATTGTCAAATTGTAGCCACTAAAACCTAATTTGAATATAATTTTAATAGATTCGTACAACTATCTTATCTTACTAAAAACATACATAAATGTGAATGTGTGGACGGATGGATGTTTCAATATATCTCAAGAACGGCTCAACGAATCTCGATGAAATTTGGCATATGTAATTATAGTCTGGAAGTGCACATAGGCTACTTATTAAGATTTTTAATACCGCGTGAATGGAGTCGCATGCGACAGCTAGTGATTAAATAGAATAAGTGGGTAATACCAGTTCTTTTGGCATCGTTACCGTTAGACTATAGTATTTTTTTTAATGTTGCATCATATTTCGTTAAAGAGTTTTAAAGTCCCATATTATCTTATTCTATGTCTATTTCTAGGTGAAGCGATACCGAGTTGAAATATATGTATCGGAAGGATCTACAAAGAATAACGAATGGCGATTAGAATATAAAGGTTCACCCGGTAATCTTTCGCAATTAGAAGAGGTGTTAGGTGACGGTCTTGGCACTGCCAATGAAAACGCACCTTGCTTGATGGCGGTCAATTTTAAAACGGATGCCGTAACGAAGGTAATTTGAAACAAACAACACAATTCACGCTCAAATCTTAGACTGGTAGTCTTTATCAATTCTGGCACACCTCAATAGCCTCATCAACATTTATAGAACTAAGCCACACCTTTACTTACATTATTACCTTTTAGAATGCAATATTTTAGTAGGTACTCTTGAGACATATTTAAGGTTCTAAACCTTTTTTTTTTAAATAATTTATTTTTATTAAGAAAATTGGATAACAATGTATGCGTTTGGTTTAGTGTTAAAATAAGATAAATTAATAGTCAATTGCCTTATCTAAACTTGACCGTGATGCTGCATGAATTGCAGAGACCAGTTCCGACGCCTTATCTTATACAAAATTTAATAATAAGTTATTGGAGGACATCTTACAATAATACATTTAAAACATACTTTGCAACACAACAGAAACTACTAATTAAAATGGCATGTCTATAACTTAATTACTTATTGTTCGTTCCATCGTTCTTCTGTTGTTGATCTTGTTATTACATATAAACTCTTTATTCAACTAATTTTATTTAGGTATGATAGTACCAACTGGGTATTACCGGACAAAGTTTTTCTACGACATTGATAAGTATGTGATAAACTTCAGATAAAACCCTCTCAGAAGTCTCAGAAGTGTTTCTGATATATTAATACTTTTGAGAAATCTTATATATGTATATATAAAAATGAATCCCTATATCCCTTGGTCACACGTGTGAACGGCTGAACCGATTTCACTTTTTTTTTGTTGTGTTTGTTATTGTCAGGAAAAGGTTCTTATGACAGAAAAAATTTAAAAAATTCAGATGGATAAATGTATGGATAATGATGTTTGTTTGAAGGTATCTCCAGAAAGGCTTAATGGATCTTAATAAAATTTGGTATAGATATAAAACATAGTCTGGAAGGACATATAGGCTACATAATAAGTTATATAAGTTTTTTCTTAATTCCGACAAGACGAAGTCGCGGGCGACAGCTAGTCTATTATTGACTTATGCGATCAGACGACGCCATTAACTGAACATACGTTCATATGACTTAGAAGGTCTGGGGGGGGAGGCGAAGGCATGGTAAAAACAAGAAGGGGGTCGTAGAAATCTTCCAGAGCTCTATTAGAGATAAGGTAATATATTTTCCAGGGTCGTCTTGTAGGAGTGGCTTGTGTGACGGCCGCCGACTATCAGTTCTCTATCTCGGAGTTCACAGACGATGATTTACTGACGCAGCTGGAGACAATCACTGTGCAGACGGCGCCGGCGGAATGTCTCGTAATACAAGGCGATAATGAGGATGTAAGTAGCAATCTATATTCTTTTTTAAGGTTCCTAAATTTATATGCAGGCCTAGATAATGAACTTTTTGTTTCGACCGAATCTATGTTGATTTACTATAGAAAATGTATGAATTCACTAGTAACGTTACGAATTCGTTCTACATTTATATCAAATATCACCGAAATCCAGATTTTTTTTAAAATTTCTGTCTGTATGTCTGTCCGCAAGGCCGCCTTTATTCAGAATAATTTTCAGAACGGCTGAACGGGATAGGACTGACGGGAAGGTAGCTTAGTCTAGTCGTAGTCTTATTATATGCTAGTTTTTTCTGTGCTGACAAAGTCGCGGGCGACCACTAGTTTTGTGTACAAATCGTACGTACAAATAAATATCAAGGTCATGTATAATAAAGTCATGTTTAGGCTATTATTTATCCTTATAATATGATTCTAACATAGAAGTATAACGAACTTACCAAAGGCGGAAATTTTTGTCTCTGTTAATTTATGCAATTCTATCAAATTCCAGCAAAAAGCCCTTAAAAAGGTGATGCAAAGAGCCAATGTGACAGTAACAAAATTGAAGAGATCAGATTTCTCCACGGAAGGTCTGATTCAGGATCTGAATCGGTTGCTCAAGTTCAAAGACACTCAGTCACAAGATGCTAACGCATTCCCAGAGACGCGCAAGGAAGTCGCCATGTCCAGTTTAGCTGCTGCCATCAGATATACCACATTACTGAATGAAAACACCAACTTTGGAAGGTAATTATCATCATCAGGCTGTGTCAGTCCTCTGCTGGAAATAGGCACAAGCAAACTTAATTTATACCAAAAAATAAATCTAATAGTGATATGTCACTAGGGGGCGTTGAAAATATGTATGTATATGAATGTTTTTTGACCTATATGTATTTATTATTGACATACTATAGGCAAACTAAATGTTTTTTTAAATTTATTTATTTTAAGATTAATTTTGCCTTCATGTTTTATTTTATTTATGCACTTCTAAAGCATTGTCAATATATATTTTACATCATATTTCATTTTAATATTATAAATATGAAAGTTTGAATGGATGGATGGATGAATGTTTGTTACTATGTATATTCAAAACAGTTTGACGGATTTCGATGAAGTTTGTCAAAGATAGAACATAGTCTGGATGAATACATAGGCTACTTTTATTATTATAGTGTTTATTTTTCGCGCAGACGAAGTCGCGGGTAAAAGCTAGTACTATATAAATAACATTTAAATACTGAGAACTATTTACATATAAATATTGAATATAAAACATAAAACAAATTACAAAATTTTTTTATCAGTGGAAATCCACTTTAAATTCCATATATAATCATAATATTATGGGCAAAGTGTTAGCACAACTACGTTGGATACGTTGACCCCAATTATAAATAATAAATCAAGTTATCTTACACATTTCTTAGGATTTCACTCGTAAACACTAGATAACTTAATCTAGTTATAGCAGTTTCTCGAATGAATTCATAATTATAAGCCTCGTTTACAAATTTCATGAAGACTTAACTTTTTATTTATACTTCGGATTTATGTAATGTCCTCAATATTGTACAACTGGATATAAACAATTCTCAATGAAATTTAAAGCTTTTTAAATGTTAGAAAATTAGTGGTTATCTTAAATTATATTCATTGACTTATAATGTTATTTACTGTTTACTAGCTGTTTCCCGCGACTCTGTCCGCATGGCATTAGAAAAAACTTAATAAGTAAAAGTAAAGAAAAAACATAATAAGCCTATGTGTTCTCTGAGACTATGTTCTATACCTATGCCAAATTTCATCGAGATCCGTTGAGCCGTTCCGGAGATACCTTCAAACAAACATCCATCCATCCATCTAAACATTCGCATTTATAATATTAGTAAGATAGATTTATTAAAGTTTAAGTGTATAAATTTATGATAAAAATTTGTCTGATTTTTTATAACTCTGTGATTACAGAGTTATAAAAGTAAACTTGTTTAGATAGGTTTGTTATAATTTCTCTTTAAGTACATCTACTGAGAAAATTGTAAAGTTTGCAATATGATGCAATGTACAATTTTCTTATTAGGTACTCATCGATAACTAAATACGACGTTAAATTTATCGTTCGTTGTAATTTGTGGTAATAAAACTCATTTATAATAAAACCTCACAATCAAGTTATCAATTCTGTTATAATTAAGTTATGAGTGTAACATATTGTTGTCTCACTTCAGTCAAAGAGAAAGTAAGGGATAACAATATCATACAAGTGTCAACATTCATATCGTCGCTCATTATGCGAATGTTATACAGCATGCAGTTCCACGTGATATATTACGCGAAACACGGAAAATATTATAAATAATAACTTTATTGTATGTAATGTAACATAACTTGCGTAATATATGAAATCTAAGTACTTAATAACTTTACTTAAATTATTTTTAGAATAAATATTTTGTTAGGAATTTCCATTTTTCACTTAACAATTCTTTTCAGTTCAATTTATTAACAATACAGTTGATTATGAATTTACCTTACGCCTGTGTTTTCGTGTAATTATAAAATTTATAAAACATCTCATTTTGTAACCTATGAGTTATTTCTGACTTTAATCACTCCGTTCAAAATTTTATCGAAATAAATTCATTCGTTTGAGTTACGTGATTACAAATATCTGTACATTTATAATATCAGTAAGATGTAAAGAGATATTTAATGATTGTATTAAACTCTCTCCAGGTTCCATCTAACCACGATCACAACTGCTGGCTTCCTACACCTGGATGCGGCAGCACTGACCGCGCTCAAT
>JAOPJD010000003.1:2878788-2892557 GCA_026167825.1 Papilio polyxenes | reverse complement strand
TTATTTTTACATTTGATAAAATAATAGTTTTATTTTTGTGTATGACCAATATGCAATAATACATATCTTTGAAAAATTTAAATGTTGTTTTATTTTAAAAAAATACTGTTCAAAACAAAAATGATAACAAAATGGATCATTGTTTTTGTAACAGCAGTCTTCAGCTGTGAAAACTTAGTCACAACTACAAAAATCGATGGGTCCTATGTATAAAGGCCAAAATAACAATTTAATGATTTTTACTTTTTTGTGTTAAAAGCTACCTCTTAGTTTAGTTAACAACATACACTAAACAACATACACATTTACAGGTGTAAATGTTATTTTATGCTCAAGTAAAAGTGACTATGCGGCCTAGTTTCTTATATGGTTGAAACTTTAAGAGCCTCCTCCTGAAAAGTTGTGAAATTGCACATAGGCCCTTATTCGTAGGAGCCATCTAAAACATGATGAAAATCAAGACTCGAACACATTTAATAAAACAAATTATATCAGTGATAAAAATGTTTAATACAACAGTACAAAATCCTGATTTGTAAAACTGTCAGTCCGAATTACATTCCAAGAATTGTAATAATATAAAAACCAATATAATTAACCATAATTATATTTAATTGCAACAATGGATTCCGATTGCGGTAACACTTGTAATCGAAACCCACATTTTTAATTGTAAGACAATATAATCATGCTTTTAATACTACTTTGTCATGATAAACTTGTGGTATAGTGCCATTCAAACAATACGGCGGCTTGCTATCCCACTGACAAGCTGTCATAATCTTTGAATCCTGTAATTGCTCCGAGTGTATAGGTATCTAAAATTTTATCTTTTAATTATTAGGCATAATAAATTTAAAATATTTAAATCTATATTATCATTTATTAGATAAACTGACTTACAGACCTATACTTTTTCTACTCACACTAAACCAAGTAATGTCCTGAGGAAAATAAATTATAGGTACAAGCCAATGATTTGAAAATGACCAACACTCTGGAAAAATACAAATGACACCTCATTATGAAAATCGGCCAAGCCGTTTAGGCCACCAAGCAAAAAATGTTACAAAATTTTGCTTATTTAATGCAAAGCCAATGATGCATTTTTACATTTTAACAGAACATTATCATAGGCCACTGCTTCAATACTTTAAAGTTTAAGTTTTCTAGAATAACAATAATATTATAAAACCATACATAGTTTGTTTGGATTGATAAGGTTCCGAAACTACTACACTAATTTAAAAAAATTCTTTCCCTGGTTTTTTTCATTTATTTAAAAACAACTGTTGGGAAGTAACACTATCCCGGGGTGACATAGGTTATATTTATTTAATTCCGCACGGACGAAATTGCGGCCAACTGCTACTATGCAAATAAAATATATATGTTTACTATATATCTTATTATCCTGCTTAAAGGACCATAAAGTAGTTTTGGTTTTTAGTAATCAATAAATATATAATTGTACTAGCTTTTGCCCGCAACTTCATACGGGCTGAATTAAAAAAAATCTTTATAAGTAGCCTTTGTGTTTTCCCCGACTATATCCTACAACTGTAAATTTCATCAAGATCCATTGAGCTGTTCCGGCGATACCTTCAAATAAACATCCATCCATCTAATCTTTCGCATTTATAATATTAGTAAGATGTTGATGTTTTACAACATTTTTAACTAAAATAAAATTTTACTAAAAATACTATTTACTAGATTTTTAAATTCCATGTGGATGACAACAAGAGCAATTGCTATTATGAAATAAATGTTTGTTTGTTATAGTAACTTTTGAAAATTATAAACCAATTAGAATATTAACTATATAAAGTAGGTAGTAGTCATTTATATAGTAATTACTTAGTTTATAGGCAACAGCAGTTTTAGATCATTTATATGGCTTCAGTACATAGTACCTCTAGGTACTCATTGGTCTTTGAATGCACTTAAGTCAAAATGTGGCTGCTGATTTGTTCTTTCCAAGACTAGAGCATTTATTTTCTGATTCAATTCAGTTGAATCATTTGAATTAGTTGCTACATTCAACTCATCTTTCGGTACAAATATTGTTGAGAAATTACTTTGTTGACTGTTAGAATAGGATGATGGTAGATTTAAATATTTTACTCTTTCTTTTTCCAAATAACTAACTCGTTCTTTCAGAGTTACATTTTCATCTTTAAGAACTTCAACTTGTAGCACTAGTTGTTCAACCAGTGAATGTAAATTTTGACTGAGAATTTGCAATTCTTCAACAATAGTTTGTTGACTTTTCTCAATTTTCTTGCCATCTGTAACATCACCAGAATATACTGGATCTTGTAATAGCCTCGATTCAGTGCATAAATCCTCATTTGACATTTTGTGGAGTAATGCTTCAGATTCATTTATGGCCCTGTAAATAGCAATTTGCAGTTTAGAATACTCGTTGCTTTGTAGTTTCAGATGTGGATCTCGGCTCAACAATTTGATGTTTTCCATGGCCTTTTTAACGCGAGCATATTGTTCTTTCTTGCTCTTGATTAGATCCTTTTGTTTCAAATGGTAACTATGTTGGAGACTTATTGACTCCAATGCTGCGGAAGAGGCGGTTGACTTCATAGCGTCTAATAATAATTCAGCTGCATTGTGATGGCACTGCATCGCTTCGTCGTATCTATTATTAATTAAATGGGCATCCGCACGACGATGTTGCTGATGCGCCTGAAAATTAATGAAAATTAATTTGATATTGGTAGCTATCTTTTGTTTCATAAAAAAAAAGATTAATACATACCAAGTTAAGAGGATGTGATTCCATGTTTTATTTAATATCGTGTTTACATTTTCACAAAACCTTATGAACAAAAGGAAATTTTTCAGTACATCTCTTCTGTCACTTGGTTGTCATGCTGACGTTGACATAAACACAATACGTTTAAGGCGCAGATATGCTTTAAAAATACACAAAAAAGAAAATATCCCCAGTCCTAATACTTTTTCCTTATTTTTAATTACAACGAGTGCGATACTAAATTTAACATTAGTTTAAAAAGTAACAATAGCTAATGATAAAAATGCCACAACAGTCTTATCATAAACGTAATAACTCCCGTTTAATCAACAATTCGTTTGTGTTTACAAATACTGTTTCGTTAGTTTTAACTTTTCGCTTCTTGGGCATTAAGTAAGATTTCACGATGAAACGGATACACTTTATTACTCTTACATTTAGCTTAAGTAGTATTATATGTGAAGGAGTGCCACAATGCTCAATGGGAGACGTTAAGAGCCTACTTGAAGGTTGCGATAGACTGACTGGACTCAACGTAACAAGTGTAGGAGGAACGATGGTTAATGATCACAACTGCGATGTACTTCTTCCTAAACAAGTTTTTAGTGACGAGCCTTTGTTTCAATACGCATTAGCTGACTCGGTATGTGTGTATAAACAGATTTATTACCATATAGTTTACTGAACGATGGGGTTATAAAGATTAATACAACACTTCCTTGCAGAAAAAGTTTTACACGATAATTATGGTAGATCCGGACGCACCACCACAAACTGAAGGAGAGTTTTTCTTGCATATGTTAAAATCTAACATACCTGTGAGTATTCTTACGAAAATCACAGAATCTTACATTATTATACATTATACATATCAATATAGATTTATTACCATAAAAATAAGTTATATATCGTAAAATTGTATAACTTTAGAAGTGGTATCCAAATTTCAATATTGTTTTAGTACTTGTCTACATTTATACAAACATTATTATATTTTTAACATTTCAGGGACTTGCACTTAGAGCGAAAGAGAGCATTAAAACATTTGGCATTGACTACCGAGGTGAATATTTAATTTGAATTGAATAAAAAATAAATGGAATTGCCCTCCACAATAATTCTTAACTTAAAACGTTAAAAGTAATTAATTTCTGATATTAATTGCAACACTAGCAAGAAAAAAACATAACTAGTTTTTTGAATTTGCAGGTTATAAGCAACCAGCGCCACCTCGAGGCACCGGTCCTCACCGCTACATAACACTACTCTATGAACAAGGCGATGGCAACAATTTCCTACCGAGTGTGCCGCCATCTCGTAGCCGCTTTATGCTTTCAAATTGGCTACGGGGTAAAAACTTGTGTGGACCTGTGGCCGCGACGCAATTTCGGGCTCAATTCTAGATGGCGCTAGTTGTTCACATTTAAAAAAAAAAAAGATGAAAACAATATGCGACTTTGGACTAATATAGAAACGTAAATTAAAGGACACTATCAGTTTTATTTAGTTCTACAATTGCTACTGTCTGTTGCAGTGTCATATTAATCTATTTTTAGGTATTCTTACACAATTGTTTATTTAAACTAATACCTACCTCTACGTCTCACCTAAAGGCACTCCGTCTATAGCTGAAAAATTAAAATTATTCATTATTTTATGAGTTCATCGCGACCGTTCAGGTGCGGTAAAACAACTTTGTTCTATAATCGTAATAATTTGTTCAATACTGATGTTAATTAAATACAAATATAATTAATAAGGTTGGCGCCAATGTTTACCTTCAACGGGCCTGACAAACAAACTTGAAAATATCCGGCAACGTGCGGTGTCGGCGTAGGCTGCGCTGGCGCACGCGAGCACCACCGCCTGCCGGCCCACGCCGTAACCACTGCGCCTAATTTATTTAAACAAATTATTTTCTCATCTTACACTAACTACTGGTTTTATTATCTGATTTATGTTCGCCGCGGTTGACGTTAGATAACTGCGGGCTATTTTACTGTTTACAACTCTAATTTTACGGACCCGCTCACAAATCTCTCCGAACGCAAGATATACATTGGACAGCGACTTTAAAAGATAGCAGTGATTGATAACCAAATAAATAACAATAACTTAACTGTTATGATGTTACAATATTTGAATAGTCATACCTTTTTTATTGCTATTCATACTTTGTCATACAAAACTTTGGGTTTTCACGGACCAATAGGTTTTCTACTACTCGATCTTTTCGTAATTTTCATTGAAATGCAAAGATAATTCTTGTATAAGTACTTTAATCTGTACTGTCCTGTCCACATAAAATATTAACCAATAATAAATAAGAACAAGCATTTTGTTCTATCTCAAATTATTAAAAGGAATAATTTGGGCGATGAGATCACTTTGTCGCAAAACAAATAAGTTTCAAAAGGTTAAAAGTGACAAGTGACTATAATTGTTGTTGTGTTGCTTGTTTGCAAGCATTATATAATAAAAATTAGCTGTCGCACACGACTACGTCTGCGCGGAATTAAAAAAAAAACGGAATAAGTAACCTATGTGTTCTTCTAGACTATGTTCTACATTTGTGCGAAATTTCATCAAGATCCGTTGAGCCGTTGTGGAAATACCTTCAAACATTCATCCTTCTATCCATCTAGACATTCGCATTTATAACTAAGATTACATAGACTTATGCTAATACATTTTCCTTATATATGTAACCGATGGTTTCTGAGACTAAAATATCTGTATAAAACATATAGTCATCCCTGTCATTATCTTTGACAAAACAGAGATAACAATATTTTTTACACTGGGATTTTGGCTTCAGAAACCCACGGTAATAGATGGCTAAATTACTTTCATAGTTTAGTTACATGAAAGTTGTTCATAACTTTTTGTGTCTCATTGCATTAGACTAATCTAACTTTTTTTTAATAGATAACATATTAATTTAGTACTCCTAGTAATAAGTAATTTGTTATAGTATTAAGAAATTTTATGTAACAACGCCTGGCAAAAAGCAAAATTGTTCAAATAAATAAACACAATTAATATGATTAAATTTACGTAGAATAAAAAAACAATGAGTAATTATGAATTAACTGTTCATAAATAAAGTTCCTCGAACATGAATGTGAATTGAGATACTGTTGACGTTATGATTAATTCTGGTTAACCACAACATAAGTCAACCTATTAATAAACATATTTATAAATTAAATATAAAATATTGTATATACATCTTACGTCTAAATACATTTAACTCCAAATTAAATTAAGATTTATTAATTAATTAAGTACAAACTACATTAATATTGCTTAATTTTCGATAAAATAATAACCTTATTGTATCTACGGAAATAATTTGATACATACTGAATTCTAATTAGCGAGTTTTCTTAACCAAAAACATTATTTGGTTACATTAATGTTCAGCATCGATGAACGTTTTATCTACAGACATAATATAATTGAAGAATTTATATAAAAACTTTCTTTTCATATCTTATTTCACAATTTATACTCAACAGTTAATATTAATTAATTATATTGTTGTGAGTGTTGTCGCGCGAGCGTTTATTACAACTCCAATTAAAAACTCTTTTTAAAATTATAAAGAGGCGATCAAATTCTATTGGTCAGGTTGTCATATTGGAGGTTGAATGTGGCTTTTATCACAGGAAGCTGGTCTATCGTAAATTAATCGACATGGCTCTCCGAAAATACCAAATTATTAAACCGGTTTGGCGTGTGCGCACCGCGGGTTGGGCCCAACCACCGGAAATGCTCTCGAGTAACGTTGTTAACTCACACAAAATCCTATCACTTAAACCTGCTAAGATAATCTAAGATCGCAAAACAATACTGACCTTTTGTTCGTTTTAAAATTATTTATTTATTTTTTAACTGAGAAATCTTTAGTGTCTTTTAAAATAGAAGGGATTGTAAGTTTTTAGGTGTGGTTTTATTGATTTTATTCAATTTAATCTTTTATTACCTAACTTTTTAAAACCTCTATCACCTTCTGGGTATTTTTCCTCGTATTTTCAAAAATTAGTACATATTTATTTGTTTTATCTGCATTAGAATATCAGTTCCTTTATGTTCATTCTAGCGACCTACCACTGCTTCATTCTAGAATGTTGTAAAAAATTCTTCCCGGTTCGTCACCATGGTTAAGTGACTACAAATATTTGCATACAGGTTTGACTTTACTTCTATGAAAAGTACCATAAGAGAAATACACTGTTTGTCCCGTTTCATACGTCCAGCGGCAACTCCGATTGGAATCGCTTGAGGTATGGAACGGGCGCTACAGGGACGGGGAAACTGCCTCAACAACCAAGGTCTTCTTCCCAGACGTCGTACGCGCGTTCCCTGTGCTCAGAAAAATAGACCCGGATCAGGTACTTACCCAAGTTTTCACTGGGCACGGGGGGTTCTCCTCGTACTTGTGCAGGTTCCGCTGCAAGGAGAGCCCCTCGTGCATTTGCGATCCGGGTACCGAAGAGTCCGTGCTGCATCTTCTCACCGAGTGCCCGGTATCTGGTGCGATGAGGGCCGGCGCTGAAATAGAGATGGAAACAAAAATAAATTTAGAAACACTAAATAAATTAATTGACAATAAGAAAACGAGAGATAGATTTTTAGAATACTGTAAAGCGTCGGCCCTCTTGGCCATAAATAGAAATAAGACGTAGTTTAATATTTATCACATTCGTAGTAATAAGTATTTATTTTTTTAAATAGCCTTTTTGCTCTAGACTTAGTATTTTATTGTTTTAAAGTGTAAATAGATATCTTTTTTAACGTATTATAACTTGATTGTAAATTTTTAAAACTGTATATAGATATCTTAATTGTATTATTTTAGTGGTTTTATTTTATATCATTAGTAATTTAAGTATTTTAAATGTAAATAGATATTATCATTATTATTGGAATTTTAAAACTTTACAGTAGTCAAGTAGCATTAAGGAAACAAATGTGATAGTAGTTTAAGTTTTATGTAATTGGTTTTAAATTATAAATAAAGAAATAAAGAATATCCCGCACTCCAGGTCCCTGACTTCGACCATGTTAGGGGAACGAGAGGGCGGCATAGCGCCGCCAAAAAAAAAAATACACTGTTTTTAATTTATATTGTTTTAAAGTTGAAACTGAAAGCGTCTGGATGAATTATAAAAATAGTACCGTATGTTATTTTAAAATTGCCAAGATAATTAAAGTTTTGTCGAGGTAGACGTGGGCGAAGTTAGATGACCAGTCTAGACTAGGAGGTCCATAACGTAGACTATCGACTAGATAGATACTATTCTTGGAAGTTATATTTATATCATTGACGTAGGACCTTTGAGTCCTGACCGTCTTAAGGTATTATAGAGTTATATTGAAATATTCGTAGGTATAATGTTTCAAAGAGATAGAAATTGGTATAAATAACTCAAGAAATAATGTAGATTGAGTCACAAAAATTTTTTTAATTGTGTTTAATTTGGACTTTTAACTTTTTTTGTATTTATATCGAAGAAAGATTTTTTACTTCCCTATCACATATGCTTGAATTTGAAATGTCTAATACTGTATGGAAAAAAGTTTTATAAAAATAAAATTACAATATCGTATATAATAAATAACCTACAACTTGAATTTGTTTCAAACTCGTTACATTTAGGAACAACGAATCACCTTTGAAACATTATTTTTGCCTTTGATAACCTAAAATCATTGGACTATCAAATAAATGAAAAATAAAGTTACAAGGCTTGAAAACGACTTGATTTAGTATAAAAATTATACATGCATAATATTTGCATTCAGGTAAACTCTGACTTCACAGATAATTACAAAACTTATGTTATAATAATTCAATGTAACCTGATTTGGGGAACTATTGAAATAGGCATAAATTTGCAATAGACACGTCTCAAGCTAGAGACCACAAAGTTACGGGTCGCTTCCGGTCGCCCACGCCCTCGCCCCCGTCTCATAACATCAATCACTGAACTAAATACAAACTATTTTCGTGATAATATTCCTGTATAGAGGCTAATGATTGCAGCTTGCTAAGTGGCACATTTAACAACCGCGCACGACAAATTGAATTCAACTTCTGTAGAAAGTGATAAAAAAAATTATTGTACTTTTTGGTGAAGGCTTAAGAAATAATTATTTCTTCTTTTCTCTTTGTGATGAAAGAAATTAATTAATAAAAATTGATTATTAAAGCTAAATTTTTCAAAAGAAAACAGAGAGCCTTTAAAACAGTGGCAATTGGTCATAATACTCCAAGCAATTTTTTACTATTTTGATAACAACTTTGGAAACTGCAGGATTAACAACTAAGAACTTAGTTTACCTATACCTGACAAATTTGTCTAAGCAAATAATTAATTATTATTAATAATGTGGTTGTCTAGCCGTATTCGATTATGACAATATACATATAATTAATTGCGGCCCGAAACGTCCGATAAAGTAAAGTTAAACGAGCTTCTAATGCAGGCATCGCCTAATACAGAGCCAGCTGTTACTCAATGCCCAGTATAATCGCTGCACTACGTCATACTTAATCCAACCGAAGGCTAACTGGAGGCGTTAACAGTGCCAAAGCAATTCAATTAATTGTTTATTTCCTTTCGAATACATTGAATGTTAACTCGCAAATAACATACGAAGTGTACTTGGCCCGTTCGATGAATGAATACATGTTTGTGAATGGGACGCGTTGCGTACATGCTAAATGCTTATGTCCGCAACAAAGGTCTTGGCGGCGCAACACAGCGGGGCCAGCGGTCGCGTCTTCGTTGACATTTTCCATTAGCAAGGTTGGTAATCACCGGCCGGCGGTCGATCGGCCGTGACACGTCTTAGCCCCGTGCGTACGCCACGAATTCGTTCATTGATAAAAACGTTCGCCCACTCGGCTCGGAGGCTCCATTCACTCGGCGCCGCGGGTTGCACAACACGCGTGCGTGTCTCCCTCGCCTCGCGCCCTTCTCTGTCCTTTATTCGGCACAAGCCTTCCGCAACAGTTGTCACTGTTTTACTATCTCTCGGCTGTGATGACATAGAAGATGTATGCTAACACTACACAGATACTTTGAAACATTACATTCTACTGGTTGCTACTTAAGAAACTGCGGTACTTACAAATACTGTAGTAACATGTAGATAGGTTATTGATACTAGATATTTTGCGTCTTAATGTATTTATCGACTATTTTAGAGTATAGTGAAGAACAGATGACTGGCCTTGGTCTGTTTCTTTTATATTTTAATCTGTGGATGTTATTTTTCACCGCTTGAAACCTAAATCGCTTGACTAACTTAATTGCGATTTGTCTTCAAGGCGTATTGTTTTTCGGAGTTTTATAGAAGTCATTCGGGCTTCCTGACATTTTAAATTAATAGCTATTTTAATGTAATATCGTCAATGTTGCAATATAATCCCATTTACGGCACATAAAACAGTAATTAAATTTAGCTGATATCTGTACAGGAGTTCTGTACAGGGACGCTATCTTACCGCGACCGGTTCCCTAATTAAGAACACATTCAAATTCATTAAATATCGTTAAAACTTTCCATAGAGATACTCAGCAAAGCGGCACTTTGTGGTGACACCAGTTTGAGTAGTGACTCAATGTTGCAGTCAATTAAACATTTGACAAAAGTTAATTTCTATAATAAAACATACATACGAGGTTTTCATGTAAATTATTTGGTATTATACTAAATATAATATTTTTGTAAAACCAAAAACTAAATCGTTCAACGTCTTAATTAAGGAACAATTATAAATCAATGATTCAGAATGTTTTTTTCATTCCACATTACCCTACTTTCATTTAACGGGTACATATAGGTACCTACATAAACAATATGTAAATTAAAAAGGAGATAAAATATTAAACTTGATTACGAAATGTGATTAACAACTCAAATCATTTGTCGCACGAGTCTTTTAACTTGTTACTTACGAAAGTGACCTGGTTATAAACATTTTTATATGGAAAATGAAGTCAGCAGTTTATTTTTGGGGCAACATGTAAAATAGTTACAGCATTTGTACGTACAGATTAGCAACATAACAGCAGTTGAATTCTTAATATATATCTAATCTGTATGCGTTGTGTTAGCTTAAAGTTTGACTAGTCCTCTCACCAGTCAAAACACAGAAGTTTCTGTTTTGAATCAATCCATTCAAGCACCGAATAGTATGCTTTTTAAATAAACCTTTCTCTATGAATACACACTGTATGGACTTGTTCCTAAAAATGTACATCTAAACAATACCAAACGAAGTACAACGATGTGAAGTAGTCCAACTGAAGTAGGATGATATGCATATATTATTTTTATCTGTATTTTGTAGTTAAACAGCTGCAAAAATATTTTGTGACATCCGGTTGTCTATATGTAAATCAGCCATGCTTATACGAGATACATAGAAATATTGTTTTAAAACAGGTTTTGAAACAATATGAAGGCATTAGAAGACATTTATTTTGTTAGAAATGTTACACATTCTGTTCGTTTATTTTTTGTGTTCTGTAATGTTTCTGAGACCAGAATCCCTATTAAAACATATTGTTATCTCTGACAGTATGCTTCATACACAGATTTTGGTCTCAGAAACGAACGGTTGAAATACTTTGTATTTGGTTAATGTCAAAATACTTGTATGAAAAAATATCGCTCATTCGCTTTAAATAAACAAACATAAGAACATATTTGGACAAATGTTTCAGAAGTGGAAACCCAAGTGTAGCTACTGTTAGTCACGTGTGTTATTTTGGAGAAGACTTTATTGAAAAATAGATACTTACATGCTTCATGTTGTTCTTGAATTCTTAAATATGTATATAATAAAATGTGTGATTACCTGAATCACAAAAAGTGATTGCCTCCGAGACCTCGATGGATATTTGCATTGACATATGAAGGTACGCAATACCTAGCTCACGTAATCACAGTGTAATGACTTAAATAAATATTCACATAATTTACGTCACTTTAATTCATGTTTCTTTTTTACTGATATGTATTTGTTAACCGTCAACTAACGGTAAATTTCTGTATTCTATCCATACTAGGGTAAGTGTGGCATCCGGACGAATGCTAACGTGATATTTACGTGAGAAAATTCAGATTTAAGAGTATGCTTTATATCAAGTTTCAACAGGAGTTGTTTTCTGTTCTAACTGCCACACTTATAGTTGTGTAATGGACTCTTTTAGTGTAGATTTAGTGGGAGAAATCTCCACAAAGGAACTGCGTAGATCGCATACATAACCTTAGTATATAAATCCTCAATTGTAATAGTAACTTATTATTTTTGAAGTTAATAAACTTCGATTGAAGCAGTGAAGAAATCTCAGCAGATCTCGACGATACGAAGTACTAATAAGCACCATCAAAGGCAGGAAGTGAGAGGCAGCTGATGCCGCAAACGAAACAATATGGCGGCTATTGGCAAATAATGCGTTTGTTAGGCGCGTGCGCGGGCGGCGGAGCAGCATGAATGGACGCCAGTGCGAGTGAATCACTGCGGCTCATTCACAGGCCACGAGCGCCGGTGTAATTATATCATTCGTAATTTACCTTTAAATATACGAAAAACTTTATTTTTTTTCTCTTTTTATCGTGCACATTGTCTTCCAGGTGTTTATGATATATTCTATCAACTTGTCCAATTGCCAATAAAGTTCATTACTAATTTCGCAAGCTAATCAGAATTTAATTAATGATTTTCTAAAAGTAAACTTCAAGTACATTTAAAACCGATTGTTGAATTATCTCAACACTATATTATAATTCAAATATAAAAAAATCAAAGACACAAGTGTTAAATACTTAAAGACAAAAGCACACAAATAAAATGTAATAGTTTTAATTCTTGACAAAGATTTATGATTCCTAAACTATTATTTATCGTATTCCGTAATAAACCATTTGAAAGTTGTAATTGTCGTCCAGTGTAAATGGTCCCGTCCGGGCACACAGTTGGTTTGACTTGGAGGCAAAAGGTTATGAGATTTCAAGCCATAGATCCACTGATAGCATTTAACCGGACGGGTAATTGTTTGGTGAGAGGGCTATTAATTTTGTATAATGGTTCAGAGTGCGCATTTATGTTTCCTAAACAAAAAACACGGCTTCGGATCTCTGATAAACCATTGAAAGCTCAAGGCGTATAATTGTTACAGTCTTTGTAAGAAATTGAAACTGTTTCGTTTGCTACATCAATTCCGAAATGTCCAATCAATCAAGCAAATATAAATCCAATTTGCGCAGAGCCATATATCATAGTCCTTTTGAAGTATGATTCATTTGTATTGGAAGGATTAGAACAAGATCGACTGATCATTGTTAACAAGTTATGGTAAAACAAATTTGCTCGAACATAAATTGAAATTTACATAGAATAAATAAATAACCCACACATAACTTCGGACTGATCAGATTACAAAATGTAATAAAAACACACCGAGTATTATACATTGACAAGTTGATTTTTATAACAGAAGGTTCAAACAAGCAACAGCTCGACTATCGTTGATCTTACGCTCATGAACATCAGCAACACTAGAGGACAAATTGATTAGTACAAAAAAAGCTTGTGAAGTTACTGTAGATAGTGAAGTGTAAACAAATATCGCATGGAATGATATACACAAGTCAATGCGGCTTAATATCATGTGTATCTGTTAGTTACAATACAATTAAGAGGTACACTGCAAGTTAGTGATGTTACTGGCCTACTAACTTGCCTTATTACGATTTAAAACTGCAACTCATATGCACCTGCGAAGATTTTTTATAATACAACTAGCTGTCGCCCGCGACTTTGTCCGCGCGGAATAAAAATTTACCATAGCAGCGCCATATATTGACTACTTACTCAACCCAGTCGAAAGGTATCTACATCTGTTAGAATCATTTGGAGTTAACAGATAATTGTGACAGTCAAATAATAACAGACAAATAATTAGCAATAAAT
>JAOPJD010000003.1:2858011-2875441 GCA_026167825.1 Papilio polyxenes | reverse complement strand
GCCAGCTCGTTTATTAAAAGGAAAAAGGCACTATGGGATTGGCATGTCTTAAAAAGACAAAAATCCCAAAAAAAAAAAAAAAACAGATAAAAA
This sequence comes from Papilio polyxenes, assembly GCA_026167825.1. Lineage (NCBI taxonomy): Eukaryota > Metazoa > Arthropoda > Insecta > Lepidoptera > Papilionidae > Papilio > Papilio polyxenes. The sequence continues at coordinate 2,875,348 of JAOPJD010000003.1, read as the reverse complement.
AAAAAAAAAAAAAAAAAATTTTTCCTTTTTCTATCTCAAGGAAATCGTCTCACAAATGCATATATTTTTGCGTGTTGTTTTTTTTTAATCTGTGATTCCCCATCTTTATTATAAAAAGACAGCAAAAACCACACAGCAAAAATGTAAATCATTGAGTGTTATATCTGGTTGGAATCACGAGATGTCCAGTATGCATGTAATATACGCGAAAGTTGCTTCACAAATGACCCACGTAGTCTTATTGCATACCGAGAAATCTGGTCAATATGTCAAGACTCATCAGCTGAGACTTGTGTAATCCATTTACGATATACCACTTTATTATGTTTAGTTACCAATATTTCTAGGAAATTGTTCAGTTCACGTATTTTATAGAAGAAGCAAAATAAGCAAGCATTTCACTTGATCATGGCTCACCAAAAGGAGACGGAAGAATACAAACAAATAAAAAACTTTAGAAAGAAACAAAGGAGGTTCATACAGTATTTGAAACATGTGATATGAGAACAGAGTATATTCACACAAAAAAGATACAACAAGTGTTTAAACACAACACTCAGTAACACGTGAGACTTTAAAAAGACAAATGATAGCAAACTTAAACTAACAGTGGCATAAAAAGAACAATTAAAATATCAAACTATTAAAAAAAAGAAGATCCCAATAAAAGTACAAAATCTCACTAATCTTTATTTAACTTCAAGACGGATAAATGGATCTGGATGAAATTTGACACTGAAATAGATTACTGGAATAGGCAAAAGCTACTAAGTTAGAATGATTATTAGAGTTACACGGGAGATTATGAAGATATCTATGGTGTTTGATTATTAATAGAAAGGTTTTTATTTATTTTTTAACTTCTTACTTTAGATATTGTAGTCCCTAATTCTGTGCTCTATCCATTACGATAATTAAATCTAGGTAAATTAAAAATAAATAATAATAATAACCAAACTAAACATCTTTCCCAGGATAAAAAGTATGCATACACCATCAGTCGGTTTTCTCCATCATTAATGGCCACGTATTCAACTTTCTTCTACCTTAAAGTTGCATTATCTCTGTCCCATTTTCACAATGTAATAAACAAATAAACATCAACTTTCACCATCATGGGTAAAACTATGAGTCACTGTCTAATAGTTTTCATTAACTTTAATCTACAAAGAATTTACTTTTTTAATTTGCATTGCCTCTAATTGAATTAGGAGAGAAAATGAAGCTTAACCTTAATTAAACATCTGAATGTATGAAATGTATTTCTATAAAGATTAACATGGACTCTTTAAGTTATACTAAGTAAAGAGAAACTGTGTTAACATGTAATATTTTATACTTATCGCTGTAGCTACAATTTTTGTGTTTCAACTTATAAATAATTTCTATACAAAGGGAAACATTTTTATGGGCACAATATTCATTAGAACTTTAACAGTATCGCTACCAGATGAGTTTAAAATTTAAGACTGGAATGTAATATCGGTTAATTTAAATTTAATCCGATGATCGTTATTAGACGTTAATTTAAATGTAAATGATTACATGTTGAATCGAATTTTGTAAGCGATGGATGTATAAAAATATGAAAAGATGCACTGTCGCTTATATTCATTAAACTATAATTGATACAAAGCAAGTATCGGACCTGGCATCTATTAAACTGTTTCAATCATACGAGCGTCCGCCAAGCGCGACGAAGCGATGGCGTCCAAAATGTTCCCGTCGTTCATTGACACGTGCCAAACCTGTTTTTCGGGTGTGTTTTTTTCTTTTGAATGGCCGTTTCCTTTGTAAGAGTAAACATATTCAAATGTTGCGATTAATTCATGGCTAGATAGTGGCTCGCTTTTATGAATGGAAACTGCGTGCGTGAGTGTGAGACGCGAGTTAACGTAAGTATAGAAACTCATACGCGTTCAGATTTGCATACTGGCTTAGCGAGCCACGTGCTCGCTCAAAGTTACCTTAATATTAAGAAGTTAATTTAAAATATAAATCTTATTTGAAAGTCAAAGCTTATTTCGATATGAAGGTTCAATTAGATAATGTCGATTTAAATCTTACGATTCCGAAGGTCAAATTTAGTTATCTTTCCCTTTCCACCTCTTTCTAATGAGAAAAGGATAGGAAAGAGAAGTGGATGAGAGGGGGACGCATAGAAAGGGGAACTATTCTCTTTCTGTGCGTCTCCACCAACGTCGATTTAAGGTAAGTTCAGGTGGCGGCTTACTCTTTTGTCACCTTATAATATTAAAAGAAATGAGCTTAAGTGTCGTGTAAAATTATCAAGATTGCGCGGAAAACATAAAATAGTTCGTTAGCGTACACGGGTCATTAGCTGCGATAGGGTGAGGAACATTGTGGCTGCGGCGGTGCCGATGTTGTGGCTATCCGCATACAAAAGGATAAGTGTTTGGTCGTGCGTGCATCGCACAAGCACACCTTGTTAGTGTGATTTATGTCGGTCCTGTGAAATATATTACCAAACACTCTGAAGTTTAATATCTCGAATATGAATGTATCAAGCACTACATATTGATATTGAATTGGTTATTCACACTGTAAATATCTACATCGTTATTCAATTTCATATAATATTAACGAGAATAATCTATGACATTTTATGAATTAAAATAGTGTACCATTCAAATAATTACACTTTGAATGTTTTACGCATTAAGTAGCTAAAAACGTTTCCATTTGTAAACCAACACAACTTCAAAAAGCAAGTTAAAAAATGAATACGGGAGAAACTACTACGTTAAAACACTACTACGTTAAGGTATAAGCATTTAAGAGAAAAAAAACCTAGTGAAAAAACGTATATGATTATATCCTATAATAATTAAAGTATTTGTATACAACAGGTAATACAACGTACACAACTGTTACAAGTTATGAAATTATACGTACAATACGTAAATCGTATCATAGATGTTAATAGCAAAGCTAATAAGCGTGAAAGTTGCGATCACAATAGGCGCTGGACTAATGGCCCTCTGATGTAAATACAAATCTAAGATGGGTGGTCTTTAATTATGCAAGAAAATGTTAATATTGTTTCGTACAAGATTGTGAAGTCTTAAAAAAGTCGGTAAAAACAGTTTTTGAACAATCTATAAACATATTATCTATTGTAAGTTGTATTCTGTATTTGTTTTCAATTATTAAGAAATCTATTAACACGATTTAAGTTGTATTTAGCTGTGTGTATGAGATAAATTCCAGGATTGCGCTAAATGAAAATCCATAATCTTTACTAACCCTAGTATAACAATATGAATCTTTGTAAAATAAACATGCATTATTATTATTATTTACTTTTTATGTGCCACATGGCAATAGCATTTATATAAATGTTAATATTCATATCAAAGTAGATTTTCATGTTTATTTCATCGTCTATTGTTATAGGTAAAAAAAAAGTCGTAGTGAACTGTAAATATTTATGACACGCGTATATCTGAATAGACCTCGTGCGCTACGAGTGCTTAAAACCCGAGTCATTTCCGGCGAGGCTGTTGTCTTGTTCAATGACATTGTTGAAACGAAGAAGAATCACTGCTAATTTATAATCGTCACTTTCATAAAGTCTGAATCACGCCCAGCACTCGCCTCGCCTCACGTTGTTATGTGTTGGCGGACTTAACTGACGTAATGCAATTGCACAATTCGACCTCATCTCGAATTAATATTCGCGATAATTTATTGTAAATTATTAACGATGTAAAAGAGAACGTTCGATATTTAACTTTTAAGTGTTTTATGTAAACCTTAATATTAATATTATATTGTATTTATGTAACTACTTTACTTTTTACTATATCAGTTAGAATTAGAACACTTGAAATAAATACATTTTTAATTTTAATTTAAATTTTAACACTTGATTACTTATATATTAGTGCATATGCTGGCTTTAATGTATTTAAAATATTCTGTATTTTACTAGCAAAAGGCGGTACTGTAGAAAGGCTCGCGAAGCTTTCTATCTTATCATAATTTGTAATTTATAATTTCGTATATCACGATGAAAACTAAACGGTAAAAAGATAGTTTACAAAAATAAAACACTGGCGCCATAAGAACAGTAAAATAAATCATCTCTCAATAATCAATAATCACTCTGCAGCTATCAAATAAACATGGAGCTGCTAAAATGTACTTATATTAAAATAACATAAAAATGTCTGCGTCACAACCCAAATATGATATTATTTTTATTGTCTTTGATACTTGTAACCGATTCTTAGATGTAAAGATAATAGTCAGTCGACGGCCGCGTTGGCGCCGTCTTTCACCGTAGTCGGTAAACTTAATATGTACAGTTACTACGTATTGTGATATTGTAAATGTTTTATAAATATTCAATTTAACTACACGTTTTAATTTAATTTATGTATAGAGTTATGTGATTGAGCATATTTTAAAACTCCAATTAGATATTAATAAGTTCTTTAGATTTAATGCTGATTTGGAATCTTTAATGATTCCATTGGGTTGTATCAATTAAAACTTTTTAAATTAATTAATTGGAATAAATAAGCTTCCGTGCGGGATAGGGACACTTGTGAAGAAAAGTAATAACACAAACTCTTTGAATGTTTATTGGATAGCGATTTAAGTTTGAATCTAGGAGATGTTCGGAAGTAAAACGTTTTGAGATCTTAGTATCACTTACACCAAAGTAATGTAATCTAGTAATTGATGGACTAGAGTTACCGTTTCAGAAGCATCTGGCATTGTTCTTACATATTTTGGCGTTCGGTGCATAAGTAGAATTGTTGCAATTAAGTTCAACGTATTTGTTTTGTATTATTAGGATTTTCTACACAGGGATGACTTTGAGACTTGCAGAGCTCACCAGGTTAACTGTAGAAATACAATAACTCTACCAAATATATTTAAGTTTACTTCCAAAGTATAGTATAATTCTTTAAGGTTGTACTTGTCGAAGTTCCGTTACATAGCTACGTGATATTTAAAGCTGGTTATACAAATTCGTATCCAAAGCTTATATCACAATGCTAATTAAAGCCGAAACGTTTGACTATCGATTGGATATTTTAATAGGGCTCGATATTCAAATGAGCGTCTGACCGCTGGTGCAGCGGCGCCAAAAGTCGCCGGCGTCAAGCGCTAGTTAACATAAAACTGATTACGTAAACAAACATCGCGTTTTTTTATTGAAAAGCGGGAAAGCGTCGTATGTGGCGCAAGCGATGTGGGCGGGTAACGGGAAGCGGCGCCGGCGCGGCCGTGGCGAGCGGGTGCGATACCGTTTCGCAACGCGATGCCTGGCGCTCGCGTCCGCTACGTGTGACACCGCCCTTAGGCCCGTGTTCTAAACTGATAAACATTGCAAATTGATTTCATAGTGTTGAAACATACTAATACATGAATGAATGCAATTTGATGGTTGTGAACATCGTTACCGAGACTTTCGTAAGCGATCAATTCAGATGGTAGGCAGTCCAGAACTACATCGTTCTAGCAACATCAATATTTCCAAATGCGGAAATGTGTATGTCAATGACTAAAACGTTAAGTTGCAATCGATCGTAGTACGATTTTATAAAAAAAATATTCTTTTTGTTCCCAGTGTGTCACAAGCTTAATTAGATGTTGGTGAATTATTACCGGCGCCCACACATCGGCGCGACGTCGCGAGCCCATCGCGCTCATCACTGGCTCGTGCCTAATGCGCGCCTATTAATTTACTCTGTATTATGCATACGGCAGCTGCGTTAGAAAGTTGGCCAGATTTCATGCGCGTTATAAATGTAGACAGTTATTAGTTTATAGAAGTTTCGGAGTCAGTTCATGGGCCCGGGTAATAATAAATTAATATCTTTTGACATTAAGTCTGAACTAATTAATTTATTAAGACGCCAGATGTAACAAATATTAATACAGTTGGACCTGAATAAGCATGAATACAAGGGACCTCGTTATTATTCTCGCTTATAGAGGTTTCTTTCATACCCGAGTTTCTCGCTTATCCAGGTTCTTCTGTATTTACTCAAATAATCTAAAGCGTAGTAGACCTCGACAACAATAGCTTTGCATGAACGGGCCACCTCGAGCGGAAAATGCAAATCTTAGTGAATACAAAAACGTAGTGGATCCCTCTACAGTTGATGCATGGTCTCAATTTTTCACCATTTACATGTCCTTCCTAAGCATTCTCTTTGACCACGTAATTCAAAATCTCTCTATTTTTCTTCCTTGCTGCAGTCCGGTTAGTTGCAAATGTTATTGTGGCTTGCGGGGAAGAGAAGTTCTACAAAAAAAATTAAATAAATTATTCGACAGTTAAAAAAAAAATTGCATCAAGAATTACTAAAAAGGTTACACTTGAAGGTAAATTTTCCATACGATTTAATTCATCGTACAAAAGTCTGATATCGAAAACATAGTGATTAAGAAACCACTCATGTTCGTGTAATGAGGGGGCGTTACGTAAACAAAGAGTTGGGCGGACCTGCCACCGGCGCCACCTACCCCCTCCCCTTCCCCCGTACCCCTGCCACCTCACCTGCGTCTGCGCAGATTTTTGCAACACATTCAGCAACTACATATAACGCGACTGGCGCGGTTCATCTAATAAATAAAAACCAATCATTCAAAGCCATCGTTTCCGTTATCGATGTAGACTAATTAGATGTTAATTTTCTAAATGAAATAGAATTTTGTTTATGAATTAAAAAAAATAACTATACATTACGCAGGTTTTCAGGAATTTTCGATAGAAGCCCGTAAAAGAATAAAATAAAAACTTTTATGTTTGACAGTCAATATTTTTTTTCTTTCAATAATACATAGTTATGTGTATTAATATAAATATAGAACATTGTTTAAGACAAATAAGCTATTAGTCTATCTTTGCCTTTCTACTAAACCTGAAGTCATTGTCTTTTTGTCATTAGATATTTCAAGTGTAGTATACGCAATATCGGAGATATAAAGTGCTATTTTTTAAACTTTGAATAGGTTCCATTTTATCCGGTATGCCCGAAACCCCAGAACCTCCATAAAAGGCGAAGGAGAGAATTGAAGGCGTAAACATTAATGATTTTACTTCATTTACATTTCACGTTAACAAAAAATATTGTACAAAAGTCGACGCTAACTAAACGACCACATATGGCGTCGATTCGCCGTCGCCCACTAATTAAGAGCGACACTAGGCAAATATATCGCCTTTTATGGCCGCGACCGGTATTAACTATTCTGATTGATAAATAAACAGAATAGAGGATCGTAAGGTCAGGCTGAATCAGCTCACGATCGGGTCGTGATTAGGAGCGATTAGCATGCGCCTGCGCAGCGCTCCCAGCCGCGCCGCGTGGGCGGTGGGAGGACCGTGCGCCTATTGTCTCACGACGCCTTATAGCATTATAATAGCACTGCCATTGCGCACTATTTATGTAAATCTATCTGAGAATTCAATTTGTACTATTAAATGTATGCATCGGGTTGTATCGGATTTCGATTTGAATGCGGGGCTATTTGTCAATGAATCTACCGTTCGAGGTATGTATTCACAGTATTAATGGCGCGGTAATGATAGCGATGATGAGGCGTAGCGGGGCGCAGTCGCCGGGTCGCGGCGCGGCGCGGCTTCCATTTGTCGAACGCTGCGCTCACCGCGCCCGTCCGTCCGGCTACGATATATCCTGGTCATTGTTATTCTGACAGTGTTGTAAATGGCAAACCGATGCTATCTCGATACCGCTTTGAAGATTTCTTTCGTGTGCAATAAATGCCACGAATGGCAGAATATACTACCATGAAACGCTAACCACGGAGGCTCATCGCTCAGCAATCGAGCAAGCGCGTGCCCGTCGTCTCTTCGACGTCTTTATCTGTGTCGGCGCCACAAACGACTTTCACATCGGACAATGACGCTCGAATTGGAAACTAAAAACATTTTATTACCACCATCCACGCGCCGGGCGACTCTAAACAATCGTCGGATAACTCAATCGCGAACGCCTATTGCCTAAGCGTGAAGAACTGTCGTAAATTCCGTGAACACGCGGCCACTTAACGCGGGTGCGATATTCGACGTCGTACAGACTGTTTGCTCGTTACCGTCGAGTACTACTTCTAACGAAGGCAACCAAAATCGTTCCCACAGTCGTCGATCACTGCGGAAAAAAAACAAAATGTCTACGAATTAACACGTCCGTGCACCGTGTGCGTGTGTATGAAAACACTCGGCGGGCGGCGGAGAGCCCTCATGCTGACGGAGAGCTGTCACCGCGCGGGGTCGGCAGCGGCCGGCGGGCGATGGGCGCCGCCACTGGACGACCGTGATTGTACGTAAGATAGTTGTTCGATGTCTTTAATTTATATTAATTTCGAATACTCTTTATTATGAAGTGAACTCGAGAGCCATCAAGAACCGGTTAACAATCAAAAACGCATGTTGTTATGCGCTTTATGATTTTAATTTCCAGCGTCCAAGGTAGACAATTAAAATGTCTAGGGTTCGTTCGTCGCGTCACGTCGGTCACACATTGCTTCGATACGACAGTGTCGAAACATAAAAACGAGCTCGAGGACAAGTATTGCGTGTCGACCGTCGACAGTTACGCTCCCTCACTAATGTCTACGGCAAACATGGCAAGTTTGTGTGTGAAACTCAGCCCAGTTCGGATCGGATACACTCGTTAATACGCAGTGTAAACCACGGTTAATCTTTCACTTTGTACCGCTTAGAGAGAAATTAACGAAGAAATGTTACGCAAACATCGGTCTATACTACAACTATTAGCTCCTTTTCATTCATCGTAGGGATAATATTACAATGTAATACTACTAAAAAATCAGTAAACATGCAATATAAGGTATAAGAATATCGGCGTGCAATCAGCGGTTTACAATGAGACCAGTTTCGCGGTCGAACGACACTCAAAGGCGATCGTGGCCAGAAGGCGAGAATAAATCAGTATTTGCTGCTAGATGGACACTTTAATTATTGATTTATTGTTGGGCGTCCGGTGCACGACGCCGACTAATTGGTCGCAGCGAGCGCTCGCGTGACACTGGACACGAGACAGAATTATTGAGACAAAATCGTCCAATATTGTAGAACACGCCCCGTACACCTCAAGTCTTCAGCTGCAGCCGTCAGGAAGCTTGTTAAACTTCCTGCTGCAGCGTTGACACCAGTAAACGATATCGTGTCTGAAGACATGACATTCAATTTAGAAGACCAGCTCTAGTAAGAATCATGTCTCGCAACTAAATAGTCTTGTATGAACCAATTCACTCGATGTTTTTCTAATCTTGTTAATACAACAAAATCTTTATCTTATAAGCTACCTATCTTTCCAGAATTTTCTTTGAAGGTGGTATTTTGTCCCAAACATATAATCATTATTTATTTATCTTCATTGTTCTGATCACCTTTTATTGCAGAGACTGCACTAAGCTCTGTATTTTAATTAATGCCAAATTATCTCGATTCCCAAAACATTAACTAAAATTAATCAATAACCCAAATAATGTCGTCAAGTTTTGGTCTAAACATTTTAACGGTATTTTAGTTCTTCTTCCTGGATGTTTGCTTGTCATGTTACCTGCTTCCGTTAGTAAGGCTTTGCAAATGTTCATTCGCCGGATCCTATTCTGTGGCGCGAACAATTTGCATTGACAAGCGAGGTGAACTTTATCGGCGCGAGGCTATACTGCGCTCACGACACCATAACGCTAGAGCAAACACGAGCGTGAGACATTCGTCAATGCTTAGGATTGTGCACACAAATATACAGCGACATAACAAGGCTTCAAAGCTACTATGTTTTAATATTATAAAGAATGAGTCAGAAGTGAAAATATTCAATCCAAGAAGATAATATATCGGAAAGGAAAGGGCAAGAGGATAATATTAGAAGCAACATTATTATTGTTAAGGTAACATGTTTCAATTAGTAATTAAATCTCAAGAAAATGGGGGTGATTATAGGTTTGCTCTTCAGCAAAATATCAACATATTTTAGCTTGAAATGGACGATATAGCTTATGTACCGTGTCGGGACTAGAACGCAGTCGGGTCTCGTTTCAATATTTTAGTAGCGATGCAAGACAAACAGAACTCCTTTGTTGGGGGTCAGGCGTGTGTGAAGAGAGTTTCCGTGTCACTACGGAACGCGCTTGGTTACACATTAGCGGACGATGCTGTCAAATATTTTTTGTTCTCCCATGATCACCATTAGCCGGTAGGCTTGACATATTTTACATGTTTGTTATGACATTCCATTGGAAGACATTTTGTTTGTGGTGCAACTATTTACACGTTCATTTTGACAGGGACGCTATTTATCCGGTTATTCATTCATGTTTAGATCATCAGAAACAAGAAATTATACTAATAAATATCCTTTTTACTTTAGTGGTTGTTTGTCAATTACACCTATCCTCTCTTTCCGCATTATTTGTCAATTACTTTTGTCAAAAGCGGTTGATTGTACTGTAAAATTTTTCAAAGTAATTATAATTTTGGTCGAAACCAAAAGTTTAATGTTAAATCAGATTAAAAGTATTATTTGTTAGGTAGGATAAGTTGGAATGTTTATGTTTGTCGCAGCGGCATTCGCGTTAAGATATCGGAGAAGCGCTAATGTTAAGTTACGAGTGGCAGAGGCTCCGATAAGGCCGGCCTTCGGCTGACGCTGCGGCGATACCATCTTGATCGCTCACACATCCAGATAAACAAATATTTTGATTGGTCAGCCCGCAACAAATTACCCGCGATACGATCAGTCTTGCCGTGCACTTGACTTTGGAATTAAACAATTTCTCTTTTTTGTACATTAATAATTTTAATATTTACTCGTTTCCTTCTCGAAAATTAAGTTGCTGAAATTATATCTATGAAATTAGTTATGTTAGAAATCTAATAAGGCTCTCTGATTTAATCTGCAACATATTTGTTATCTATTAAACAGCTAAAGTGCGTAGGACTCTGTTTAAATGTACAATGACCACAATAAAGTTTCAATAGTTTTCCATAAGTTTTATGTATTTCCGATACGACGATATCATGAGTTGTAATTTTGATAAAAGTAATAAATGTAATAAGAAATGTCAGTACAAATAAACAAGAGTGAAGTTTAAGTTGATATTAATGGAGGTTTGATAGTGCGTGTCTTGACCTGACCTGTTGCAAAATTACTTATGCGAAGTAACTATTCACATCCTTTTTATTATCTTTGTAAAAAACAGAGACAGCAATAGTGTTTTTATGTATTACGACAGTTGAATTTCAAGTTAGTTTACTTGTTAGTGACTCCTTTAGTTTTCATCACCTCCTCATAAAAGGAGGTGACGGCGTTCCAGAACCTCCCGCTGCTCACCATGGCTTTAACAATAGCGGATATCAAAAAGTCAGATCCTGCGTTGCTGCACTGGTAACAAGGGGTGACTAGGCTTTAGTCCACTGTGAACTGTCTCTCTGCGGTTGTGATGACTTGACACATATGTATCATTGAATTTCTTTACCGATATGTGCAGGCTGCATGCAATGTTCACATTCAATTCGAAAATTTAAAAACTTAAGTAATTTCGGGAAAATTTTTACATATTGAAAAAATGTTAAATATTTTGTATAAAAAGTTTAAAATTATGTTTTTGTTATTTTCACATAAAACATATAAAATACTTAGTTATTTTTTATTGAAAATAACCCTTTTTTAAAATATAAACAATAAAGAAATAGATTGCATTTATTAGCAAAAGTTGGCTGTATGCCACATGTTACCTTTGCCTTGTTTTTCTTAAATCTCGATTTATGCAAAAAAGATCGTCAACCATAGACATGATGACAAAATTATTTAGAGGTTTTTTTAAATTCGAGTTAAAGTTGGTGAAATAACGCGTGAAAGAATACACGAGAGTCTCCAGAAAGGACATTAGTTGTTGTGGTTAAAGATTGTTGTTTGTTAAGTTGTTTTCTGAAGATTCAATTATTTCAAGAACTTAATGCGTAGTGTAGTGTTGTGGTGGAGGGTAAATTGTACGGGATTACAGCTTTACACTTGCGGAACTATGGAACGTTTGATGGATTGACTGGATCCAATGATGAAAGAATGATGAAATCTAGAACGGGCATCGGTAAGTTTTTAGTTTATTCATGCACATAAATTTAGTTATTTACTTGGAGTGATTTAAGGTTTTTTTAAAATTACGCATGGACACGTGACGCGTGTTCTGGAATGTTCTATTTTTGAATTATTACTGCGGTATCTTTATATTCCACGTTTGTATATATATTAAGGAGCCAGAATACATTCTATTTGATACCGAATTTCATATTTTCATCGTATTCCTAAGTTCGACGCTTGTGATTGATGGCTCAATTGTTACACAAGGTAAGTACCTAGTCTTTAGCTATATTTTTTACCTTTCTTATAAATTGATAATGTCATTGCTTTTTGTCATGATTTTTTTGTCTATCTGAAAGAATTCACTACCATACGTATTTATACGTTTTCACTATTATTCCGTTTTTAAATGCTCGTAATGTCTTCATTTCATTGTTTTCCAAAATTAGTTAATTTGTTTAAAGAAAAAGCAATCCCTCCATAACACCACGTAATGTATTACCATGTAAATATAAAACACATTAATGCATATTAATAAACACACACATTAAAATCACCAGGTTATTTTCTTTGCCAATACTTTGATGCATGGATTTTGTATAAAAATAATCGCCTAGAAATTCCGCCTCCTATCTAAAAACTATAAATTTATTGATATTTTAATGTCACAAATGATCTGAATGTAACTGCAAATTGTTTCACTTAAACAAACGACTTTATAACCTTAAATATTCATGGAAATATAGTGTTAATTACAAAATGGCTAAGTTTAAATTTCTATGAAATACTTGTATTCATTTACGACGTTTCGTTCTGGTGTAGGTGTGGTAACGTGTTTTTCAAGCGAGTGCTGTGGCTAGGCCATAACTTATCGTATGTAATAAAATTAAATGTAACACATTTCTCTTTTTCATGTAATCTTCATAATTTATACACATTTTTAGCTTGCATCGGCGCCCGGGGCGCGTGCAGACATGGGCTCTGCTCTCGGCAACGCACTTTGTACTCGCTTGCTTCTCATTTGTACACCAGTCTTGTTTATTGATCTAGAAATAAAATTATAACAGCGTAAGGTCAATTTCAATCATCTTAAAATTACTTCATCATTTTATAGAAATATCTATGGGCAGGTACTTCGCTATTTAAGCAATAATTATTCGCTATTTTCGCTTTTCCCAAATTACACACATAGAAATTATAAAGCTAAATACAAGAAGCGAGCGTATAATTTTCTCAAACACACATTTTGTCCCCTTTTCTTATTAAAAAAAAATCTATCAGTCAGTATTTTTAAAAGTAGGTAGGTACATTCATTTAAGACCTATTTCAGATAAAGGTCAGCAGTTTAGAGTCCTTATTCGAAGGAGCTTTATCAACTCGGCAGAATTCATCAGCGGTGAGCGGTGTTATGTCAGCTGTGATTTATGTTGCGGAGGGCGCATTCCCCGACCGTGTATCGGGAGGGCGCGAGGGAGCGGAGTGAAAGGCAATAGAGAGCCTCCCGCAGTGGCGGCGGCGGACGCAGGCCATCTCGCCATCCCGCCGTCAGGTGTCGCGCACAAATAACACAATAAATACCCGCTTATCGCAAATCAGTTCGTCTCACCGAGGGCCGATTTATTCATGGGCACCGTGCATATGCTTAACCCCGGTCACATTTATCATCGACACGTAGCCCGGTCAATTAAATTAAACCGGACCATCGATGATAGCGCACTCGATACCGTTTCCTACACCGACGTTATTTATCGCTTTGTAATTTGTATTTGTATTATTGCGTCCATTTAGAGTGCGTTTATCGACAAATAGCGCTGCGTTTGAACGAGCCGCCGCAACTCGACCCTCGCCACTAATAACAACTGAATTAATTGTTAAATGACTTAACTGTTACGAACTAGTTTTGTGGTTTTGGCGCCGTCTGTATTCAAAACAGGTGACGCTTGTGTTCGCCAGATATGGTATTGGACATGCGTCTAAAGAATGGGAACTGCCTACACGATTAGACGTAGGAGTTACTTAATTTCCATCCTTTAAAATTCGGTCTCGGTCAATATGTTTGACGGATGCTTTGCATTGGGTAAGGGTACTAATGTTATACAGTACAAGATACCTCTAATTGAATTACAAACGCTTTGTTTATTTATAATCTGTGCGCATGCGGCTGCGACTGTTCAGCATCGATCATCTGTCACTGTTGTACTTCCTCTTCGTGGTCACATGCGAGCTCATTATGCGATGCACGTCGGTTCAATTAACGAATCACATTCGAGTATACTCTCGACAGTTTTGTGCGCTTAGCATGTGAACGTAAATATTACACAGTATTTCAATATAATAACAAGAACCTTGTTTTAATTACTTCATATTATCTCAAGGAATTAAAATAAAAAGCCAAAAGTTTTAACATTGTTTCGATTTTAGAATTACCAGGAATTTCATGTCGTTTACCTACAGGTGAATGTTCAGCTCTTTCGTCTCTGTATTATTAATAACTATTAATTGATGTTAATTTGTAAAATTGATTGAGTTTATAAAATCACTAACATAACAAACGCAGTATCCTAATTGTAGCCACTTATACAACATAATTTTGATGTGTTAACAAATTGAATGAATTAACTGTAGTCGAAACGTCTTCATCTTAATCAGACAGATTTTAACGCGTCTAACGTTTTGTAATTCCATCGCAGCATTATCCTTTCGACACGGTAGCACTAATTGGATAAAGCATTTGAACAATAAACTTATAAGAAACAAACACTTTAATGACCAACATCGGTGATTTTGAGGCGCAAAGGGAAATTTAACATGTGAATTGGATGTGTCGGGTCGGTGCGAGTTGTTATAGCGTAGTCGTTGCCTCTCGGCGCCTCCGTCGACTGACTTCTGATTGATGGGCGGCTGAGCGGCGCGATTCCAACATTTGTTAGTGTTTAACTAACAGTTACCATTCAAAATAAAATTGGATCTTGATTGATGGACTAATAATATAAAGCAAACACAGTCATATTGTCGGATGCGCTTGTTTGCTGCCGTCGGCGCTACTATTGATTGGATAATTTTATACTTGATTTAACGAGACTTTATAATGTATATACACATAATATACATCAATTATATTTTTTTAAATGAAGATTGTTTAAGAACTGATCCTGAAAGTATTATAAAAAATAATTCAAATAGGTGTGCACGCACATGATTAAGTGGAACTAATTTTGCATTATAAAAACGTTAATTCAAACACGTATTATGTATAAATTAGTTATCAGAAATATAGTATGACTCAAATAAATTGGTCTTAAAATTTATTTGAGCTGACAATAAATTGGTTACAGAACTAAATTCCAACGAATCGGCTCCGAAACCAATTGCTAATAAGCGTAAAAATCGGACAGTAAATTATTAGGCACGATTAACTATTGCCACATATATACACGTACACGGAAACCTATTAAAAGCATTTACTCAATATACGAAGTACATACATTAACGCTAAGGGTGCCAATCCCGTCGACTTGTGTATTTCTTGCTGGCTCAATGAACAATGTCAATTTTCCAAAATCTGAAAAAAAAAATAGATAAATATAGTACAAAATTTTAAACTTTACAAAAACTATTAGTTCTTCCTTATGTAATAGTAACTCAATATTGCAACATATTAATTTATGATTTATTAACTAGGAACAAACTTTTATTTTCACATTTAAATATTATTTCGAGAACAAACATTAATTGGTTTAAAAAAAATTCTGGAACTAGGGACTGGCTATGTCTAAAATAACACGTAACAAATAAGCTATGCCGCGCCGGACATAATCGATCCTTTCAAATCCATAATATCTAAGATTAAGTCCTTTACATTTAACAATTATTTCCGGACATATAGATAGCGTTGGGGCCGAGCAGAGTCCGGCCTTTCCCGGTGCATCACGTGTAATATTATAAGCTATTAGGCGCTTCGCCGGCCCTCTATTACTGTGTCCATGTCATAATACGGAATTGTCTGTCGAGCCTCAAAGATTTTTTTATTCGTGGAGTATAAAACAAAAAGGCGGCTACGTCGGCGCCGGGCATTGTTCTCGCGGCCATTCGTCGCACTTCACGCTATTCACATTCAAATTAAATGCTCTGTGTACAAAATTAATTTGTCTTTTGTCTTAGCTCGGTTCGGAGCGTCCGACATGTCCCCGCGCGACGGGGCGCTAGGCGCGTGCCCATTGCCCAAAGCCCAACAACACAATACTCGGATCTTTTTTTCACTTTCATTCGATTCGATATAAAAATTATTGCACATGTGAGTGATATTTTAAGGTAAATAATTTATTGACAATTGTAATTGAATAACGAATAATTAATAGGTAATTTAAAAGTTGTGCCGTGCCAGTTTATTAATTTAATACAGCGTCTTGGCTGATATGAAGTGACCAATAAATATCAATGCTGGCAAACGACCAAATATTTCACCTGACAAATTAACATTTTTCATAATTTAATAAAAAATAATAAGAAAATATTTTAGGGTTGTACAAAAAGCAAATGGGTTCACAAGTTATGCAAACAGTTTTCTGTGATTATTAATTGAATGTATATGTAAAAAAGCGTTTTATATCATAATAAGTTTTCTATTTACTACATTAAATTATTATTCTGTTACTATAAAGGAATAACAGCAATTCTGTGTATTTCCGTGATACTTTAAACCACAATTTCCTTTCCAAAATCACAATTATTCGTCCCGAGTCTAGTCACAGAAGAAACCCTGATTGTGTCATATTTTTTTGTAGTTCTTTTAATTAATAAACTAATAAAATAAACCATAAATAATACAAACGCAGCCCTACACTGTTACTTAACAATTTGGACGGCATTACGAGCGCGATAAGTGACACCTCAATTTATTGTAACAGTGTAGATTAAAATGAAAGTAGGCCATGAATATATTATACGTATCGAGACGTTGCTTTGATCGATTACCCTTCATAATGTCAACGGTTTATTCAATATTTTAAAGCCACATCTTTCACATCCACACATTAACAAACTACAGTAAAAACCGCTTAAAACTTCTAAATATGACATGTCCGTTATAGCAAACAACACCGTACATCCCGACAACGACGACGTAGAACTTCATAAAACTCCCCTATCATCATCATCAACCTGCCCTTATCCCTATGGAGGGTCGGCACAGTATGTACTACTCCTCCATACATCTCTATCA
>JAOPJD010000003.1:2797858-2857911 GCA_026167825.1 Papilio polyxenes | reverse complement strand
ACCATGTGCAGGTTTTTATGCACACGCCTATATTTCTCGCAAAGTTGGCGAATAGCAAAAATGGCATCCGTAGTCCCCCGTCCTGGTGTAAACCCAAATTGGTTCCGAGTTACCTCACTCTCCTCTCTTATTCTTCCGTCCACCACTCTCACTTCTCATAAAACTCCCCTATGTTGTACAACAATATGGTCTTTGTACAACAATATGGGTTAAAAGAGATGCAGTTAAGTTATTATGACCTTATATTAATTTCGATATCGTTATAACCTAATTTTATTGTACTAAATCTACTGCTTGACACTTATTAGAAGGTTAAACGTATTTATCATCGGTTTACCATTTTTGTCCTGCAGGAGTAGTAAAATGTACTTCTTGTGAAGACTTACTTTCCTTCACTAATTAATCGAAAGGAACTTCGTTCCATCCGGGTGTCCCTTGACACCTCTCAAGTTTTTTCTTTATTTTTTACCAATTCAATTTTAGAATAAAAATATTAAACAAAATTAACGCTATATATACCGCAGTGGTTTGCCACAAATTAATTTCAAATGTAAAAATTATTCAGCGATATTGTTTCTATCCCTAGACACAATAGTTCGTGAATCAGTCGTCAGTCGCCACACCTTTGACGACTCATTCGAGTTGAGATAACTATCTCAATTTCGTTGATAAAGTATTAACCCTATATTGGTTGATTACAGTTTTGTTTTTTATATCATCATCATCTACCAGTTGTAGTAATGGTTGGCCATTACTACACTTCTATATATCTCTATCAGCTGTCTTTATAGTTATATTATCCTTTTTCACACAATCTATTTTTTACAAATATGTATTTAATATTTGAATGATACAAACAGGCAATTTTGTATTTAGTTACTCAATAGAAAGAAAAAGTCTGTCATTTGATTAGCACAGCTCACTTTGGAGCAAGCAATGCTCTCGACAGCACGTATATTCATCTCAGCACAACCTTAATTAATATTCAATGACTAAGCAAAACATTTGAACACTAAATTAAGTCAATTATTTACAATTGTGTTTGTTACAGTTTGATTGTTAATTGTGATTTGATAATAGAGTTGTAAGTATAATTAACAATGTAGTATAGTAACATCGTTTCTGTTGAGGAAAGAAAGAATAGTCTGTTGCCACTACATATCAGCGTAAAAAAGAACAATTCAGTTAACAAAAAAATTATATTAATCTAAATAAGATAACATAAGTCCCCAATCAGTTAGCGGTTACTATTTTTTTTTTTGTTATATGATACTCCTCTCTTTAAGTAGTTTCATAGAATATACAAAAACTGTCACAATATGATGTATCCAATATTTAATTTCGTGTTTTAAATGGAAAAGACTTCTGAATTTGTGCGCGTGCGCATCTTAACCGTGTTTAATGTCGCCATCCATCAATATCACATTAAGGATAAGATCGGGAGCTGCCGTTCTTGCGCTCACGATATTTATCTTGCGCGTGAGTGAGCGCCGAATTCGCGGGTAATTAAATTTTAACGCATGCGCAGTGCCGCTGCCACATCGAATCCGGCCGAAGATATCATCGCGTGTAAACTGATCTTAACTGATCTTTAAGGTATTGACCGTGGTTAGTTCGAAGTACATCTGTTTTCAGAATATTCAACGTTTTAGTTTGACATTTATAATCTATACACTAATACAATAAAGCGTAAACACACACTACTTTATAAAGTAGAGTCACGAGCAATCACGGTATATTTTTGACCTTTTCTTTTAGTAAAAAAAGCCCTTACGACACGCTTTAGACTACACATTTTCACGCTATTAAACTTAAGAGGTGAGAGAATTGCAAATATTGTTATGCGAGGAAGGGATAAAAATTTCAAGCCAATAGAATCAAAAATGAATGGTTGCCATGGTATCGGTAATTCTCAGCCAATGGCGAAGGCCTTCGTCAAGCTCAAGCATTTGAATTTCGACATTTTTAATTCAAAGTTTTAATGTAATTTTATGTGGATGAAACTGTACGGGAACACTAGTATAATATTTACTTCGTAATGTTTACAAATGATTATCTGTTAAGAACGCTTAAAGAAAACGTGCACCTCTAAAGACAATAACAAAAGGAGCTATTCATTGTGATCGGTGTTAGGGAATCGTGAAGAGTCCATAAGGATGTTTCTCGGAACATCGAAGGGGACACTAGAGTCGCGTCGCGAGCGACGATCGAACGCCCCTTGAAACCTGTCGCCATCAATCCACCTCTTGTTGCTCGTCGAATAAAAACCTCTTTTAAAATACCAACCGAATGAGTCTGCTGACACTCGTCATTCCGGTCCTCTATCCTTTATATTTGTCTTTGAAATGTGATGACAGTGGTACAAATTACGACTACAAATCTGTGCGTCGTTCATAACGCGCTATCGGGCGCGTGATGGATGTACCGCGCCGGCCGCCGCCGGATCAGCGCCTCGTAATTAATACGGCCCGCTCTATGGGAATCGCTGTCAGTCTTCGTCTCTTCCGCGCCATGGAGCACCGTGTTATGTTCTGTCAGACTTAAACTATACGACTTTAATCTTCGTCGACAAACAATTGGAAGTGTCCAATTTATAACGTTGATTCGAGTTCGAAAGCGACGCAAGCTGTTTCTTCGCCAACGTTACAGCGAGCCGGTAAACATAATTTTCATATAACGAGTGAATCGTAAAACTCTTGTAGTAAATAGGGTCTCGCCGCGTTGGTCCGCGGCCGCGTGCTATTGTTGGCCGCAATTTACCGCCGCTTCAATCGCTGAAATATTTCGTGCAACGGGCATGTCCAATTGCTAACGAGCAGAGTGCGACGCACAAATGAATAAGAACCTCATCCATAGATTAAGTCGACTCAACACAAGGAAAATCACAAATATTAGTAAAAATATCATTAATTGTTCTTTAAATAACAATAACCTCTACCAACATCGCTATTATCAGGTTTCGAGATTACCCAGGATAATTGTTACAAATATATATCAAGCTTGTTAACTCGAAATATTCGATAATAAAAAAATAAGAGGATTACGATATAATGGGCTTATTATATCAACGACCAATTAAGAAAGCCCACGTCGATTTATATCTATTTATAACTATAAAATTTTTAGTAAATCTATAACAGTAACAAAAATAACCAAACAATAACATTTTCATATGATTCGCTAGGATACGTAAAAATACCTACATATAACATCTAAAATGAATAATAAGTAGAAACATAATTTAGTTTATTAATTGTGCTTCGTAATTCAATATATTTCGTTGGAAAGATTTAAAGTATTTCATATTGTACCTATTTTCGCGTGTATAGGTAGGTGATCTATGGCGCTGGCACAGGCTTGAGGTGCGGGAATTAACCGCACTTATCCCGCCTAATGGACGCACGTGTGCGTGCGGCGCCCATTGTGGTGCCAGATATCAAACCTAACTACGACTTGACCCTTACCAGTTTCCATTATTTATTATTAATTGAATCTATCTCACGTCTTGTACTAGTAACATACGATAGCACTAATACTGACCTGTAAGTCTGATTTCAATTTATTAAATTATAAAATATACATAACAAAATATTCCGAAAAATAATTAACTAAAATATACGTAAAATACAAAAAGACGTGACTAGACACAATAGATGGTTATTTTTGGGAATTTTTACGCTGTTTTTGCTATAATTATACGTAGATACTGGTTTAGTGGTTGTTATTTTACACCTTTTGCTATAATAATGTCATCTATATGGAACGAAAGGTTCTAACAGTTGAGAATAAACAAAATCAAACCCATAAGGAATTGTATCCCAGTACAGACGAGGCTACGCTATAAGCGTATACAAAACGAAAAGTCGAAACAATATAACTATGGCAAAGAGCATGTGTGGAGTGTTTCCCATTCGAATGCCCATTCTATATCGCCTCCGGGCACGTTCCCGCCCGTCACAGCTTAACGCGCTCGCTTTGTTTAGCCAACAATTATCTTCACTAGCAATCAACGTCTTACTATTACAAATATTCTTTATCATACCATGTAACTGATTAGTTTTCTTTCAACGATATGTAATGGATTAGATTCATCGTATTGTAAAGGTGATCGAGATAGGGAACGGCGGTAGCTTTTGTCACATAATTGTGAGTTTATTTTGCCGAAACACTTATGAAAAACCTTATTGACATCCCTTTCATTTTCCTCGAATAAAAAGAGATAACAGTATGTTTTTCAACATGCGTTATAGCAGTGTTACGTACATTCTTTAACAGTTGTAGTTCAAGACTTTATAACGTGTTAAAACTTTAACGTACACATACTTATGGGTACTTCAACTGTTAAATGTGTCGAAACTGAAAAGAGAAATCTAACAGCGGCTGTAAAAGTATCTAATAAGGAAGTGATAAATGATATAACTAGGACACAACAGTTACTATTCTCACGGTCTATGGTATCACATTGAATGTATCGTCACACAATGTTCCACCAATTATCATCATCACTTAGCCCCATAACAATGGATTTTTTTAACACACATTGGATTAACTTGCACCGTTGTATTTATCATAAATTTTTTATGACACTAAAAATTAAAAACTTGAAAATGTTTGCAAACCGTACCTACTATAGGCCATTAAGCTGTTGATACGTTTTCCTGTAACGTAATGTTTTTATCTCCAACAAAACCGTTTCTCAGAAATAAACAATATAATTTTCCTCAATTTTTCAAATGTTATAATTATTGGAGAGAATTATAAATTCATAATAAAGCGTCTTGTCATTAAATACGATAAACGGTGTAAAGAAACACAATAAATGTTTCGTAACATTGGTGTACTTTCTAATTCTAATAGTTGGTTCATAGCAATGCCTGGATGGTCGCCGGAGGCAATAAGCACTAAGTAGGCGTTTTCTCTTGGTTAAGTAAAAGATGTTCTTACGTTTACCGCTTACTTCCTTGTACTAAAATGTGAATAGAAACGTTTGTTGGCAGCTTTACTGTGCTTGAGATAAAGGAGTAATACATAATCTGATGTTAGAAATTAGATTATACGTATTATGGATTTACGACTTTTTTCAATATAGCTAAAACAATGCCAATAAAAAAAAACAATTATTAAATTCAAATGCAATGTGAAAATTAGATGTTGCAATAATGTATTTAGTTGAAATATTTTACATAATTAACGATAACTCATTGTTTGCTGCAATTGGATCTCAACAAACGATTGCAAATCCGTCGTTTCTCAAGACAACGATTGACCTGTAACCCGCCTTATAGGACTGCGCCGCGAAATACCATTAAACTTGTCCGTTTTATCGTCTATAAAAATTTAATGTCTTCGATCCCTTGGCGACAGATCTACCGACTGTTTTACGCAACGCAATATATAGAATGCCATTTTACACTTTGACTTCGATTTTAATGAACCGAACTACGAGTATAGTAAATTTTTACACAAAGATCGGTAATAACATGCCTTTACAAAAGTTAAATTTGAGTATACAACTGCTAACAAAACATAGAAGTACTTAACAAAGACATGTAACATTTCTCAAATATCCGATTTATACGACTATCTTTGTGTTTAGATGACAGTGTTTGTGTCGGGCGTCTGTTGGCTACATGTGAGAACACGTGCGTGAAACCGAATAGTCGTCGGGAGAGATTAAGAGGTGGTAATTTGACGTTGATTTAATAAAAGCTACGCTTGCTTTCATCCATTGGATTGTCTTACCATGGTACATATGAGATTTGATATTCTCTTGTAATTTAGTGGCCAAGTGTCCGTTTCCTATGTATCGCTTTGTTAGTGACAGTCGTGACTTAATACTAACAAATGTACTAACTTCTACTCTAATGGCTTGAAATTCCTATGGTAATTACCAAAATACAATACAACACGGATGTTTTTCTGTCGTGTACACTATTAACGAAATTCGAAAGTTCGGTTTATTTTGGATTTAACATAAGCATTTAGATTTCAGCTTTAATTGAATGTCGTAACAGATACAAATTTGTATAATATGTTTGATAAAATTGTCGAATAATGTTTCGAGTTAAATTAACTTTTTAACTTTTTTGGCAATAATTTATTTAATTGCTATTTTTGTGACCTCTAAAAACACTGCCTCATTTATGGGAGGATTATGGAAATTCAAAAAAAATTAATAGCCAGAAACAATCTACGCCCGATTCCTCGTCAATTGGTCACAGCCTGATATCGATAAGATTAGTAGTTTGTACGCGATTGACGCGCAAATTCTTCAACTTTCGTTTTATATAATGTTATTAAAATAGACCTTTATTGTTTAGTTTTCATAAAATAGAGCATATTGTATTGCACGTGCGCTCGCTCTTCTCTGCGGTAGCGGGCGCGGCTGCTGATGTCATCGCCGAGTTAAATGTTATTTTCCGTCGCTTGAGTTTACGTGGGCGCGGCACCAGCTTTAGGGTACGTACACACTATAAGTATGCAAAAGCAAAAGTTTTTCTTTAAATTATCAATAATTTGGCAATATTTTGTTTTTCAGTCATCCTCTTCTAATTGAATAAGCATTCATTCGGTAGGTAAGCACCTACCTTTGGTTAATGTTTTAGTTTACAAAAACGTTTTTTTCCCGTTTAAATTATGTATATTTTCAATGTAAAGTATTTAATTTTTTAGTAATATTAAATAATAATAATTAATGTTCACACACGACACAAACTGTAAGTAGAACAGAAGAAAAAAGAACTTCATTAAACACATTCCGAACATTCCAATAAAATAAAATTTAAGATGACAAATAAATTAAACTTTGATACTTTGTATAGAAAACTAATTCCCGTGTAGACGCAGCCTAAGTTAAAGTTATGAATGGAGTAAAGTTTTGCAAGAGCGGATGTTGCGAGGTTGCTTGTGTCGAATTAGGTTTAGAGCCTTATGGAGCTTGATGAATGAACTGCCACCCCCCCGCGCCTTTCCCCCCACACCTGTAGCGCTCGGCTTTGAATACTGATTAGCACAGATTATATTATTTTAATACTGAACTATTCATATAACAAATAAAAAGTATGTTTTATATTTTTTGTAGCTTTGCAAATGCACTTTTGTAGGTATGGTTTACATTTATAAACTTATGTTGTTTTGTATTATTTTATGTTCTAATCTAAATGAAATATACATATGCTTATATAAAATATATAGTTTTACTTTGTTTAAAATCCAGAGTACTCTTACCTTAATTTGGCAATAAGAATTTGGTAAAGTACCCATTAATAATATATTTCTACGTTATGCAACTTAGCCATTATTTCAGAAACTTGGTTGGTAACAAAGCAATTGCGTGACGCTACGAAATTACTTAATACTTAGCAAATACAATGGTAAATTCTAATTCGGTATTTCAACATTATCTGGTTCAGTTTTATTGGTGTCAATCAAACGACAAGTAGTTGATTAATAACGCCTTTGGCCTGAAAGATCAATTTAAATCTGTGTTACATTTAACCACAGCTTTTATAATGAATTTCCGTGACTCGAGGACAAATTAAAACGATTGTTTGTTCTGCTTTTCAAAATTTAATTACTTCTCTAATAAATACCGACAATCAAAAATCTTTCCGTAAAATACCTGACTATCGATATAATTTTACTTTTCACTGTTTATTTCAATGATTTTTTTTTTTGTTTTTTATAATAAAGAGGCAAACGAATAGCGGAACAACGAAGTGTTCATCAATGTTCATGGAGCTCCAAAACACTAGAGGAACTACAGATGCGTTATCCACATATGAGA
Source organism: Papilio polyxenes (assembly GCA_026167825.1). Taxonomy (NCBI): domain Eukaryota; kingdom Metazoa; phylum Arthropoda; class Insecta; order Lepidoptera; family Papilionidae; genus Papilio; species Papilio polyxenes. The sequence goes on along the minus strand of JAOPJD010000003.1, from coordinate 2,850,125 downwards.
AAGATGATGCAATAATTTTTCTAAAATTCAAACAGCTTAGAGTACTATACTCGTCTTATCTAACTATGGTATTATCTAACTACTATATATACTCGTGGGAGCGTTCTGTATTATTTCAAAACACACATCATAGTATTGAAATTCAAAGTAGATTCAAAAATCATCATTCAATATCAGAATCCTATTAAGGGAGTGTCCAACGAGCGTTCAGTAAATAGAGAGCGTATAATGAATACGCAATAGGTTAGGAATAAAATGAGTGTGGTCAGCCTGGATAGAGGATTGACGGGCAACGACGGTGGTGGAGTGAAATGTCGCGGCTTGCCTCCCCCCTCCGGAGTCACCCACCCCGCATCCCGCACGTCTCGCTCCTTCAGCTTAACATAAAACTTCAATTTGCATAATGCATACGGAATATGTAAACTTATCTCTGACACGCCCTTGCGAGTGACACGGGTTGAGGTGTGTCGGGATAACATTATTCTCGTTGCCGCGATATCCAAGTCTAAATAGTCCGCATTTGCAAAGCTGCATACGATGCGCCATTTTATTGCTGCAACAGGCTCGATATGAACTTTTATTTTTCATGTTTGAAATATTTTCAGATAACTACTACTAATCTACATTTGGTTTATAAAAGTTGTTATTTAACACTTAAATTGATGCAATTTTGGGATTTTACGAGCATCTAGAATAGTTTTTTTTTTTTTTCATTCGTGGACTGTGTTTGATTCCTTGAAGTGAATATTACAACCGATTTAATTTCGATTTCTCAATTGTTGTTAACTTAATCAGATTTTGAGTAAATTTATTTGGTTTTCCATTGCACCAAAAATATTTGCAACGACTTCAAGCATCATTAAGGGCGACCATCATCTCCATATTAGCTTACTCATGCCACATAGCCTATTTCGTATGCAAATAAAATCGCAATGCCAACATAAAAAGTGTTTGTTAAGACTTTATTCGCGTTTAAAAATTCGTAAAATCTTATTTAAGCTTAACCCACTCTGAGTTCCGTATTTTAAAAATGATAAAGTTACAATCAATGATCTCTTAAATAACACATAAATGGATAACTCGAATAAGTAAAGACGACTCCACATTTTTCGCGAGAAATTGTATATTTCATGGAAAGATATCATTTCACATTTCTTATTAAAAAATAAACATATTATTTTACATACATTGACAACGTCCACATATATATAAGCGTAACACGAAAACGGCAAAACATAAACATGAGCTGTCTACAAATCCAACAATCTATACTTACACTGATAGTTTTAAGTTGATAGAATTAAAGAGTCAATGTTTGCGATGTTCTCTTTGTAATTCCTATAGTGGATATACTTAAAAAAAATCTAATATATAACTCGTGTCACAGTTTTCGTCACCGTACTCCTCCGAAACGGCTTGACCGATTCTCATGAAATTTTGTGAGCATATTCAGTAGGTCTGAGAATCGGCTAACATCTATTTTTCATTTTTTTTTAACTGCGCGCGGACGGAGTCGCGGGCGACAGCTAGTACTTTATAAAATTTACACCTGTGTACATACATTGTTTGTATATATCAATTAATGTAAATTTAAATAAATTTAAATGAGTGAATCAATTAATAGTAATCAAGACCATAATGTATAGGAACTCAATTGAAAGGTCAGGCTCATGAATATGTGTCATATCACTTTTCCGAGCGTTCTCTCTCCGAGACTTTCCAATTAAGCAATTTAGATACGGGCTCCGGTACCGACAACATTATACGAATGTAAAACAACGGCTATCGAGATGATAATTCTGTGATGTAAATAACAATAAAGTTATCAGGGAAGGCAGCTTTGTATGGGTTTTGACAATAAAATGTGTCGTGGAGTGCGCGGAGCGGACACGACCCGCCGCGCGGTAGGTATTAGGACGAATTTACGAGCACTCGCGACATTGTCTCCATCGCCAGTCGCCCTGCCTCAGGCCTCGATTGCATCACCTCGCTTGCACCGGCCAAAGACGAGCTTTTAAATTAAGGTTTATGGAACGCTCTTTTTGAAAATATTTGACTTTGACTGATCATTTCTTTATAACATTGGTAGTCATAAACTTACACGTATTTATACAAGGAACGGACAAATTGTATACTCAGGCATACTCATCAGAGCATTACTCAATGCCGCTGATTGTGTGCAACTTTATTTTATTTAGTATTCTACGATACGAGTTAAGTTATGAATAAGCAAGCGCGTTGAAGTCTTTTGTTCCCATCGAATGATGTCAACGAAATGATCTTTTTACAGTTATAAATATACAAATTAAACAAGGCTACAAACAAGGTTAATTTTGTTCAATTGTATCGTAACATGGTCTAGATTGCGAAGCGTAATCTATTGCCATTTAAATAACAGCCGATACAATAATGGCACAATAAGAAAAGCTAGTAAACCCGTCCTCAAGGCGCGGGCTGCATTATTCGGAACCAGTTTGAGTTGCTCTAATTAACAATACACAAATCGTAGCTTGTATGCAAATGAGCAGAGTAGAGGCCAGAGCTGTCTTAGAAGCACCGTGCACTTGCATTCCACTTGCGATAACAAAGCATTTATCCCGAAATAAATTATTTTTTTGTACTATAAAATTGTTTTTTTTTTTTTTATGTGAAAGATGATTGAAATTCAAGTTCACATTTAATTGACATGAAATAAAACTGACTTGTTTAAATCTTGTCATACTTAATTAACTACAAATAATATTTTTGGTAATACTTTTTCAGAATTTATTTTTTGTAACAAATTATTAAGTGAATTTGTTACCTCAGTCAGTGTGTATGGTACCTTATGGTGAAATTGAATTAAAAAACGAGATAATAAAATGAGGATCGCGTCGTAATTCTGGCGCTGGCGACAACACAGCACTTTTATTTTGGAGGCTCGCGTGTGGCGGCGCGGGGTGCGGAGTGCGGGTCGCAGGGCTGGGTCACAGGGGGTGGGGAGCACCTAATCGTGCGAGCTTTATTGTATTCCACTTGGATCCGACATCATACTACATTAAAGATAACTTGTTACTCTTATCATTTTCAATGACAATGATTAGATATTACACATGTTACAAGCAGAGTTAACGCTATTTTTAATGTTAGACATAAAAATACCACCTTGAAAGTAATATTATACGTTTTAGATAAGCCGTTGTTGGATTTTAATTGTCATTAAATCAAGTATTGCATCTTATTAGTAACACTAATAAAATTTTATTAAATGTAATGTTCGTTTAATGGGTAAATTACTTTTTTGTAATCAAGTTACAAGAATGTCGAATTAGATTATACCTGACAATAACAATGGGAGTTTATTGATAGTCGTAAAGGGAACAAAGCGAACAATATGGGCCGCTCTGTGCGGGGACAATCTTTTATTTCTCTCCGACGAGTAACACCTCGCGTTCGCGGCTCACCCGGCCAACATCCGATTCATTTGTTTTATTCAAAGGGTTCCGCACTTATATCAATGGTATGGAAATGTGGCACTAGATTAGAGCATATTATTATTACTAGATATGAAACAATTTCAAAACACTATTCATATTACCCTGTCCGAGGATGAAGTGTGCACGTAGAAGCCATGTCAAAAATGTTAACACGGTTAGGCCACCTACGAGTTCACTTTTTTAAAAAAAAAACGTAGTGGCACAGAGCGTGATAATATGGCTTGTATTTATTTATTAATATTTGTTTGTATTTTAGTGTACGATAATTATTATTTTTTTATTAACATGAAACAAAAGCTTAATTCATTTTTAATTGAAATTGAATCTGACCTCTCTGATTGTTCTCTCGTATTGTTTATGATCGAAAACAAACAATGACAACAAAATACATTTTATGTGTTCAAATAAAGTGAAACACTGTGAAAAAGTAAGTCACTGTCATAATAAAAATCAAAATTTATGCGAGGCAATAATAAAAAATCTCAATAATCAGATACTAACGTAAATATTATAATTTTACAAGGAACTGAGCCCCTAGACAAAGTCACACTCGATGGGTCACTTATCATACCTGTAATAATTATGTCTTAAACATTTATAAACAAATATTTTCGTCTGTTATTATTATTACACACACCTCAAGGTGTTTCCAAGGATTGTGTTTATAATTCCAAAGTGTACTGTATATTATTATCACGATATACATACGTATAAGCCATTGAATAGGTCCTAAGTAGACGTCGTTTTTATTTACTCGAAGCGTAATATTGGAAGCACATTTTCCGGCTGCCGAGGGCCATTCGAAGGGCTGTGTCCGAGGTGACTTGTAATTTCAAGTGTTTACCCGGCGCGCGCACAGCGGGATGACCGACAACAATGCCCATATCCTTTTCACATAAAATATATGGAAAGTCCGGCTACCAGCGAGCCACGGATCGACGGCCTGATACAGCAGCTGTATTATACGACCTAGCCTACCGAGAACTTTTTATGAGGGATCAAATTGATTGGTTCTCTGATAATATCGAGGATTCACGTATTGTGCCGCGCGAGCCGGGCTCGGGAGCTGGCGCAACGCGACCACTGCCCTCGCACCTTTAAATTTTTACATATTCGGGCTGTAAAGCTTTACTTATAATTTAATTTAAATGCAATCGGATTAGAGTCGTGATTACGAGTGTAATACGTTGAATTAGAGAGCCAAGCATTAATTTTTAGAGCGTTAATTTTACTAGTAATGTAAATCGAATGTGTATGATAATTGTAAATCAAGATTTTTAAGCCGGGGAACACTGATCACGTATGAAAGGTAAATGCAAGTCTACTTGGAAGTAGTTTTAAATCGGTTATAGATTTACCTTATGGCTTTCAAATTATTGTATACCGCAAGTGAAATTGATAAGAATCATAAATGTATTGGTAAGTGGCATTGAATCATCCGCGGCCGACGCAGGACGCTCCGCGAGCGAGAAACACAAAACCACAAAGATAAAAATATATTACAAAATGAGACCCACTTTGTGTTTTGAAATTACAATCAAATAAATTACTTTTTATTGCTCAATCTTGTTGGGTTTTATTAAGGTATCGGCGCTGTATGCGAGAGAATAAAACATGGCGGGTTTACGCGACAGACGAGATGTTCCCATACACCATGTCGCAGCAGATAAACGTGGCTGCTTTACATGGCCCTCGAGTTTGGGAAGATAAGCCATCGAGCCGTGTGCATGTCGACACGCGGACAATAGAGTACCGCACATACGCCGCACCGCTCTTATCAATTTAAAAAATCCTAGCCCCGAACCGTTTCCGTAATATTTCAACCGGCTAATCTTAATCCATTTACGGAAAAGTGGCATTTCTTACGATACACAAGGTTCGCTTGATGCCACAATATTCATAAATAAGTTCGGATAGAGTAACAAAATACTTAAATTTTTTTCCGGTTGAAGAAAATTTATTAGTTTCATCCCATCAATAATTTTAAAAGTCATAAAAATGATAAAAAAATTATGTATCGCTACGATCACAACATTTGTGGTGAAATTTTGATGCATATATACATGCGTGTGAGTTATTATACGGTGTCGCTTCACAAAGTTCCCCATAACTCTAGCCGTACATCACGGCGATCGTGTTAACCATTTAGTCTGTCTACTTATCTCTGATAAACGAGACGACCACAATTTCAACACTGCCCTCGAGCTAGGTGCTCAATGTCAAACCATATTTTCCGCACGAAAATAAACAAATCAATGTTTGTCGGGCGAGGGAGACACGAAGGCATATCGTGTTGATTAATGCTGATTGCTGAAGTGTCGGCGCATGTATAAGTAATGCGCAGCCCGCCACACCGCACCGGGGCGCTGGCTTCCGCCTCGACCGGTCCCAGAACAATATGCCCAAACATTTACTCTTTTACTATTCAACGTTACAAACAAATGGGCCCATGAAAGAATACAATTTAATGTCATTTAATATTCACTTAAATGACGTTTGAAAATAATTTATGAAAATTCCCGCATTACAAGAGCTTAAGATATTATATGCTTAATTCAAAAATACTATATTACGAGTATAACAAGTAGAAGATAAATGCAATGTTTACATAATATGATGAACTCATTTGTAAATCATCCAATAAGTTATTATGTCAGGAGTATTCATTTGTTGCAAACAAGCGAAAGCTTTCGATTGCTTTTTAAGATTTTGACGTTATTTTGAAGAACCAAAATAATCGTTGCATCCGTTTAGTTTAAAAAATAACATTTCATATGTTACGCTGCTAGCTATACATATATGCTATATTTCTGTACATATAAATGGGTAGTTAATGAAAGCTAGTGAATATCATATCGAATGTATGTAATCATGTTAAAAAAAATTATTTCGCGGTGTGTACAAGCGTTAAACCCTAGTTATTAGAGAAATGGTACGTGTGTATCCTACCCTTATGGAATGCTATTTATCATCGTCACCTAAGAAGCGGTGACTTGTAATTGTGCGCTATATTGTTAGCTTGAATTATTGTTCGCCTGCGAGTGGATTTTCTTCCGCTTTGTACATGTACGCATTAAAGATACTTTACTCTTACATCAGAAATTGCAGAAGAATTGGTTGATGTTCAAATTTTTTTCTGGCCGAAGAACAAAACGTATGAGATGAAATAAAAAAAATACTTTATAATAGGATGATATTTTAAAAATTGCTCTTAAACGAACGGCACTTGATGGATATCAATAAATTAGAGGCAATTTTACGCCAGAAGCAAAACTAATTGCATTTAAATGCACGTTGCAGAAAATCATCGTTTGGTTGAAACGTCCCCTTATTCATCAAAACTAACCGTTTATTAATGGTGCGTGATCGTTCAATTAAAGTCAGATGTTTACGCGGTAATTGCCAGTATAAAATGATGTGCAATAAATTTTTCGTCTACGTAGGTACTAGGGTTATCGCATAACATTTTTCTGTTATTTTTTTACAATGATCTCTCATGTAAATAACATAACTTAGCAAAGAGGGGTAGGCAGATATTACCATCCTCCATTTAGCGTGGTCCTGGTATCTCTCTTCTCTTCCACATTCATAAATCTACCCATGTATGCTCGTCAATGTTGATGTTTGTTTGAAGGTACTGTATCTCCGGAACGGCTCAAAAGATCTTGATGAAATTTGGCACAGATGTAGAACATAGTCTAGAAGGATACATAGGCTACTTATCAAGATTTTTTTATTTTCGAGCGGACTGAGTCGCAGGCGCAAGCTAGTATTACATAAACCCAGACTGTACTAAAAATAAGTAGATACTAGTCTATACATTTTTGCAACACTTAGAATTTTGTAAAAAAACCTTGTATTTTTATTTTTAAAGTGGCTATTAGAAATTATGCAGAATTTATTATTAGCGAAACAACAACTTATCTTTAGCTGTATTACGATATCTCAGAAGAATTAACAAACCGTGACTAATGCTTTAATCCTAGTGTAAAAAATCTTATTACTATTAATTATACATTAATGGTTGTTTAAGATTTTTTCTCGTTGAACATCTTGATAAATGTTTTCTTTTATACATAAACATCACCATATTTCACCGAGGCAGCGCCCCACGCAGCGACACTAGACAAAAATCACGTCGTCTCCCATATATTAAAGTTGTCTTCGCTCCGGCGACAATGCCGCGAAGGATTGCAGAAAAGTCAACATAAAACACAGAGTACGCGCGCGCATCTAGTAGCTGCGATGCTGCATCAGTATTTTATAGGAACACCAAAAACTTCAAAATACAAAGAACTTTGACATTACTTTTGTAAATATTGAACAACATTGCAGTGTTGCACGAATATTTTTAACAGTCGCCATCGTATTGTCATCGACAAAATTTGTACTTAAAATTTGTGCAGCGCGCCTGTTGGGCATAAAATATACTAAAAATCACATACTAATCTTACTTATATTATAAACGCAAATGTTTGGATAAAAGGATGTTTGATTGAAGGTATTTTCGGAACGGCTTAACGGTTCTTGATGAAATCTGGCACCGATGTTGAACATAGTCCGAAAGGACACATAGGCTACTTATTACGTTTTCTTACACGATATTTATTGTGGCAATACTTAATTAATTGATCATGATATTCAGGTCATACAGCTATAGTTATTAAATGGCTCGAAATCTACGAAAATCGATTTTGAATATAATAAACTCTATTAAAGTTCTTCATTTAGATCAACATAATGTTCCAAGTTAATACATCCCTTTTTTTCCCAAAATGTTGGCTACATTAGCGCTGTGACATTCAACGACGTGGTGCAAGCTTGGCGATGCTGCGATTTGTCGTTATTTGCGCAGGCGCAGGGCCGGCGGTGCGGACGCATCGACATATGACGGCCGTTATCACGTCCCCGCTGTCAACACTGGGACATTCCTCCGATCCTCGACTACCGCTTATCGCTATTTCACACTTAAACAATGAGCTTTAAAATGCTGCAAACTCACCTTACACTCTCTTATCTACCTTATTTCAATTTAAATAAATATTTCCACTAAACTTACCATTTATTTAATAATGTTTCGTCTTACGTTGAGATAAAATGATATTTTACTAGTTACTTAATGATTTGTTAAGCTACGCTTTTAAAGTACGATACGATACAAAAAAAAAATGCTCTGAGCTCTTTCTGGTATAATTGGTTAATAAAATCTTCTAAATATAAAAAGTTTTAAATTCCAATGCAAATTCTTACATGTAAAGGCACAATCCAAGTTAGTTACTCTTCCATAATAAAGCTTCCTCTTCCAAATATTAGTGTCAATAAGGGATTTGATAAGTATTACTAAAGTATAAAAATATTTGCTGTTTTTGTGAAATAGTTAGAGGTAGAGAATATTGAGAGTTGCATAATGAGATCACCTATTGATATTTATAACTTTAAGGTGTGGCGTAGTGCAGGTTATTCGACTATAATCAAGTACTTTGCATATCTCTTATTATTAGCACTTAGTTTTATGAGAGTAAGCAAATTAACAAACGATTCCTATGTTAAGCCACGATAATAATTAAAGAGCTGTGAATTATTGAATATGCCTTAGTATCATCACCTAATTTTGCAAAACTTATAAAATAACTAATAGATGTCACCCGCGAATCCGTCTGCACAGAATTAAAAAAATGTTTACTTCCAGACTGTGTTCTACACCTGTTCCAAATTTCATGGAGATCCGTTAAGCCGTTCCGGAGATAACTTCAAATAAACAACCATCCATCTAAACATTCGCGTTTATAATATAAGGAAGAAAGTAAGATAATATTGCGTAAAAACAATAACCGACTGCAACTTAATAATGTATAATAACAATTACCAAATCCGGCATTACATGTCCACCTTTTAATATAAGTTATTATTAAGATCGATAAAACGGCTAGATGCACAAAAGCACATCGGGCCTAAAGGCGAGCTCGCGGCAAACCCAACCTATAATAAGCATAGTTCGACGATATCTGACTGGCCATCGACGAAATCAATTTTAAACAAACTTGCCACCTACAATTATACATTGCCGAACAATACTCAAGCATTAAAAATCGACACAATGTTAGAGGTCATTCGAATGTTCACATAATAGTAGGTTATTTTGGATCACAACGTAATGATTTATTGAATATGTAGCATTAATTATGAATTAATAACTTGTTTTTGATTATCATTAACTTAAGGCTATGACGTATTTATTTTCGTTTTAAAGAGTGAAGTGAGTAATATCCTTATTCATGTTTATGGCCGAAGGCACTTCTAGATAACGACGCTCTAAGTGTAAATACTTTAAGATTTTGGGACATGGAGTGTTGAAATCTAAGACTAATTTTATAGAGCAACTAAAGTAGCGTAAGTCATAAAACAAAAACAAAATTATAACGTATACTTAAACGTATCCGTTAAAGTATGTGACGTTTTGACATTACTTGGTGAAGATAATGTTTACGGGTGGTCTTCTCAGGGCTTGAGAAAATTTGTGCGCATCGCAATAAGGTTAACGCGCTTAATACAATGCCGTCTCCCACTGATTAATGCAGATGTTTTTAAAAAAGAGGTCTCGCCCTCTCTCTGAACGATTAAATCAAGTTCAAGTGACAACATCACAGTGTTTAAATTACAGAACAAATAAAAATGTGGTTTACAAAAAATATAACAATATTACATTATAGAAATAATAAGATGTTCGCTATATACATTTAATTTCAACTGAACAATCGGACTGTTCTAAATCGTATGTATAGGCATCGTTGTAACTGTCAGTTAAATTGTACAGTTACCAGTTTGACGACACGCGTACATTTTAAAAGAGAATGAGTGTAGCGGGCTTATGTTCAACTCGTTTATTAATTTATCTTCTAATAACTGTTCTAATTGAGATTTACCATGAGTTACTGAGTCCAAAATCTCTGTATAAAACATGTGGTCATCCTTGTCATTATCTTTGACAATACTGAAATAGCAATATTATGTTTTAAACGGAGATTTTGGACTCAGAAACCCACCGTTAACTGTATGTATTTCTCGTATTTTGGTAACTGGTAATTTACTAATCATTAGTTATCAGTGGCGACTCATCTGTAAAGAAAAAACCCTATTTTTTATTACAGGAATGGCTATATGCTTTAGATCAGGTCTTATGATGTGGACAGGTCATGTGGAAACTGTATCTCAAGATATTCTTGAATGTCCACAGAATCCTCAAGGTTACGTTTATAAATACAGCGTTTTATTACCAGGTTGTCGTCCTGATCATCAAGGCGTTAAACTTAACGCGTTAACTTTGCATACTTCACTAGCACTCTACAATTTGAGAAATTGCAAAAAAATCGATAAATAAAGCTGATTTACATCCAGCGCACTTACAGCAGCCCCCGGCTAAGTGAGGATAGTAAAATTGAAATTGATGATCATGTAAACTTTATTATTAGAGACGTAAAAATGTAAGGTAAATCAAAGATGCGTATACGAAGGATCGCGTACCGGCTAACTCTTTATTACTTTTCATACTTCTTACACCATTCTGAGAAAGTAAATTGCTCGTCGTAATCGTAAAATTAAAGCCACGCGCGGGGCAACAGGAATGTGTCGCTTGACTGTCAATTTTTATTATCCTCTCACTTAGTAGCCGTTGCATTGACATTTATAAATAACGAAATTTATATGTCTAGCTGTGGTCTGTGACTTTGTTTGCTTTAAACTATCATTAATGTATTGAATTTTAAACGCGAAAAGAAAACGCCAACATAGATTTCTAATTTAATTCTCACATTCTCGTAGTAATAACCTATTAATATTTATACTAAAATATAAATGAGGATAGTAAGAATGTGTTTTATCCAATTGTTTCATCACCGTGGAAACCCACGCTTTCTAAAATATTTAAAACGAAATTGTGTAAATTATTTAAAATGACAACTCTACACGTAACAAGCGCAGCATCCTAATTGGATGCGTGTGTGTATTATTAAATTAAATTACATTTCAACAAAATATTTACGAGTGTGGTAATTTTTCAAGAGCGACAACCGCCAGAGGGTGCGCCTACTTTCGCCTGTTTTGCATTCCCAAGTCGCTGGACTTACTTTAACCTGCATTCGCTAATTTTGTTATTCCAACAACTAACAGTAAATCAAACATTTATGCATAAAATAAGCTAATATAACGCGCCTATAAATTGCAGAGTAAATCAACGTAAAAGCATTATAAAGTCGTTTAGCGAAATGGTTTATAGTATCTGGTATATTTATTAGTAAAGATTATCAATAGGAGTAACAATTTTTTTACTCTCACCACATAAATTTTGTTCGGTACGAATTCTGTCTCTACCTATTGAAAAAACGAATAAATTTTTATAATACTCATCCATAGGCAAACTGCTATTAACTGTAAAGATCATATAAAATTATTAAAAGATTTAATAGTAAAGCGGGGACCAAAACTTTTAGATCCATGCAGCCTTTCTGGAGATACCTTCAAACAAACATCCATCCATCTAAACATCGCATTTAAAATATTAGTAAGATTACAAGTTATTCGAGAACGTAAATTAATGCAGGTAAGTGTAAGTAGAAGGCTAGAGTGGTGTGAGCCGACGAAAGCAGTGTTCGCTTAGCCCGGGGCCTTCGTAAGCAATAAGCACACAGAGATAAGTTAGCGCCGCGACGCAGCATCTCAGTGTCGAGATTATGTATTTAACACGAAGGAAGCGCAGTAGAGAGTGCAGTATTGCTATTGTTTAAACGCACACTCGGTGTCAACTGGGGTCTAGCGGTGCCCCAAGACATTATTTCTATCATTTAAAAAAACGCACTGTTAAAACATTACTACTACAGATTCGATTAGCGATCGGAAAGTCCAAAATACATACATGAAAGTGACAATATTTTTCTGTATATCACGTGTTTATTCCTATACATTTTATCGATTATTGTGTACTGGCGATATCTTCGATCGAATGCGACTTTGTTTGCTGGCTCTTTTCTGTCTCGGCCTGTGCATTCAAATAAAATAGTACTGCGTTTTCTACTGCTCCACCCCTCTATTCTGCCCTCGTGTGAAACACGCATCACTGACAAAGCTCACGACGAGTCATTAGCGTGCACAATCTCGCATCAATCCATTCCTTATAATTAAGACGTCCGAAGACTTTGTAATTTGTTAGCGAAGTTAAAATGTTGCACCGCGGCTTCCGTGCTTTTAGTGAGTTAAGTCTATAAAGGTGAGATTAAAATTCAATGAGACTGTGTTTGATGAGTCGCTTTTTAACTAAAAATTATGGATTTTTTCAAGTTTTTTAACTGGTAGTAACTATTGCAACATTGGACAGCAAACATTAACGTTTTTTGTTATATGATTTCTATCTGGAAAACGGTAAATATAAATCGGTCTATAGTTTCCCCAAATAACGTTCCTTAACTTAAAATTTATCGAAATGATATCTGTTGATCGAATCAAAAACTCATTAGGAAATAAACTAGCTTTGCCTATTAAACGCTCAATTCGTCCATAAATTCGATAAAGGTAGCCACTAGGCAGCGCTGCTAGCTGCAAGCGACGCATTCCACCGTCCCTACAGAATTGACATCTTTAATCTTATCGTTAATAAGGCTTATTTAGTAATTTTATTATAGCTTCATCGGCAATTACGAGTTAATTTCACCTCAACTAGATGTGCAGCAATAAAAGAAGTTCCCAATTTATGGCCGGTTGCAGTGTTGAGCGTAGTATATTTATCTGAGGTTTGTTTATTTATGTGAGTAGCCGCGGTGGCAGTGACGTGTCGCGATCGCATGTCGCGAGGGAATATATCAATCGGGCGGCAGAGTAATGGCTGCGCGCGCCTGCCTTCCCTCGCTAAATGAGCTGCCTACCGGCTACCGACTACCCGCTACAGAGCTCCGAGCATCGAGCACCGACTACCGCTCGTGCACTCACAGCCTGAATGTTAAGTAGTTTTAATTATTTCGCATGAGCCCTCGGGTTAAGTCTGCTCACTGCCGGAGACATTTATCAATGTAAATCGAGCGACTGCTTATTTACTGCGCCGGTGCACGGCCTCGACGATTATTATGATGTTGTTTTACTACTGAAATATTGTACGCGGTTATCTAAACACCAATAACTTAATAATCACATTCGTTTATTGTGACATATTGAACTGTGGTTAGTGCAATTAACCATAAAAATACGTTTTATGTACACAGAGTTTAGGTTAGGTTAAGAGCATTTAGGTATAAGTAATGAAAATATTGCTTTAGATTTTAGGAAGGCAAAATTTATGCTTTAGGATTTTTGTATTAGTCACCTTGTAAGATGTACCAAGAAAATGAATATAGTATCCTTAATATTGTACTACCAGATATTCTAACACGGAAATATAAAATACCTAACTTTATTTCCTTACATATTAAAAAATATTGAGCAATCTATTTCATAACAATAAAAAGTTGTGTTCAGTCAATATACCAGAGAATCTGAATCGTAGCTTCATAAAGTTTACATATTGTACAGAGAGGTGCTCTTAAACCATCGAATGCATAAGTCGATGTCAGATTAAAGTCAAATATTTACATGTGTATAGAGGGAGAGATAAAAGTTTCACCTTTTACAAGCAATTTGAGGTTATTTATCATGTTGTATGCGCGCCGCGGCGGACACCCGGCTCGATTTTGGTGCAGCTTCTTTATACAGAAGCCATTATAAGTATCAGTTTCAGATCATAGATCATAAAAGCGTTTATTTGAGCGGTCGGGATATGGGGGGTCCTGTCTCACCATTCATTGTTGACTTTTTATTGTACGAAGTATGTCACAATCCCCTCCGGCCGAGCACTAAACATATCCAAACATAAATACCACAGAAATGTTTCGAATTTAAAACTATTTACGTATTTGATCGCAACGAATGTAAATCATTTCGATATATATCGAAGTAGTTCTAATCTTTATTTAATGAATGTCGTAAATTTCAATTTGATTTTAATAACTTATTTACTTTTTATAAGTTGTCGTATATTTTTGTAATTCATCTTTATAATCCTTTTAAGGAATGTTTTCTTAGTCACAAAATATTATTTTATAACATTGTAAAGCTCGCTGTCAATATTCAATAAAATCAGCTTAGAAAGTTTGTTTTTAAAAGAGTATCGAAGCAGAATTTTTATATTCTTTGGCTATCTTTGTCATATGTTTGTCATATCGTAACGAGATAGATTAAAGTACTTTCTAGAAAACAAAACTTCAATAAAAAAGAAAACTCTATGTTTTCTATAAACTCAGTACTAAAGTACACCTTAAATGGTGTAATAAAATACTATAACTTGTAAATCAAGATAACGTCAATAGTGAAACGAAGTGGACAGAACGAAATAGTCTGTTGGAAGAACCTCACGCATCGCTGGGACATAACTCTTCTTGCATTTAAAGACATGCAAATGTATTAATTACCATCTTGAATGCATTTTTTTACTTACGATGAATATATTAAACACTTTACGTTAGTTGATGATTGGATATTTTCATAAAGCAACTTTTATTGCTTGCGTACAAACAATACATTTCAAATCTATGTATACAATATATTTTAATGCGATTTTCGAGCAAAATTGAATTCATTGTAGCAATTGCCAAAGCATCTACTACGAATAGGTCAAAAAACTAAATGTCAAAACTGTCATGTTGTTGGTGTGGCCCCAATTGAAAAACAAAGTTCTTGTTGAAAAACCCTATACTATGTATACTAATTAATTATCAACTTCATAATGTATATTAAAAATATATGCGAGGTAGTCTTCAAAAGTAAGGTGAAACTATTAAGCTAGCATGTACCATTTTTCTAATATTAAGATCTCAATCAATCGCTGGTATATTCACAACTTAAACCGTATGGTTGGTTGATAACCTTAAAAAAATCCTTAACCTTGAAAATATACTGCTTTTAAATAGAAAGGTTTTATAAAGATGCACAATTGAAATCCGTTGAATCTCTATTAGAGAGTAATAATTTGTGCTCATTTATTAAATACTAGCTGTCGCCTGCGACTCCGTCCGCGCGGAATTCAAAAATCTTAATAAGTAGCTTATGTATTCTTTCAGACTATGTACTACATCTGTGTTAAGTTTCATCAATATTCGTTTAGCCGTTGCTGAGATAACAAACCTTCTAACAAACATCGATCCATCCATCTAAAGCATTTGTAACATTAGTAAGATGTGTATTTTTCGCTTTCTAACTTGACTGAACTTTAGTTATAACAGAGTTAATTCATTCGTAGCAACAAAAGCAAAAAGTTTATATGTATAGCGACAGCATTTGCCTAGCAAGTTATTAGGGACCTGAGTTGACTTTGTATAGGATAAAGTCACATAAAAAGAAACCGGTTCACGCGAGCCGCAGACCACGGACGTGACCCAGCCGAGCTCTTCTTAAAATTAATGTTATAAATATTATAAAATGATGAAAAGTATGGCATCATTAACTACTGCATCGATTAGTGGTAACTTAAGAATAACTTAATACTCGTATCGTAACTTAATCTGTGGATAAACTATAGCGTAATTTTTTATTATTATTATGTAAAGCGAAAGCTTTATATCCCTTTCTAACATGAAATTTGACAAAGGTGATATATGGTGGGCAAATATAGCTAATTTTATTTAAAATATCTTTCTTACTTAATCTACTAGTTTCTCGTATATAAAATGTTGAGTACAGCAGTGAGTTGTCAAAAGTATAGTAATCTAACTGTAGCTGAGTTACTAAAATTAAAAGGAGAAACTTTACGAATAGTATCTTTAAGTTACGCATTTAATTATGTGATGATGTAATATAATTATCTGAAGAAATAAAAAATAAAAAAAAAAACAAAGTTAAAGTGGTTAACGACGCAATTGAAATGTATTCAAACATTTATTCCAATGTCCTATAAGTGAATATAAAGAAAAGTGATTTGAGTAATAGTATTGAATCAATTCGAAGGAGATACCATCACCATATAAGAAGATGAATAAAACAATGCCTTAGCTCGTTACTCCCAATACTTCGACAACTTTACAATCATTACCAAGTATAATAAACTTTTATGACACATGTTTGATTCAATACTAGTGTACAATATTTTATTTTTTAACCAACTTTCAAATACAGTACTTTCCTTTTTATATATTATAGATAAGGAAAATCAATAGCTCGTCCATTGTGACCCAAAATGTTACATAAAAAGGTCTAAATTTGAGTAAATAAAAACGAATACCTAATAGTATGTACATGATGACAATCCTTAAAATAAGTGTCTTGGAACAAATGTTGATATGGTTCTCGTGATTGATGATCAAGTTTTTTGACTTTATATTTTAAACACAATAAAAATCTTACTCGCTATAAAATTGTAATCGACAATAAAAAAAAATCGATCGAAGTAATTTAAAAACGTCGCGCGTAAATTTGGAACGTCTCTTATATCATTGATGGTGCATTTATTCAAACACACACATTAAATCACTCATGAATTTAAAACATTTTACTGTCATTTCTTAGTGAAAACAATATAAATGTATTTTATGTCGCGGCTGATTTATATTTTATAGGTGAGAAGTGATTTATTGTGGTCCGATTTAATATAATCTTGGTGCGAGTTGTGCTTGCATTGAAATGATCTTGACGTTACGAACGCCGTAGCAATGCCACAGGCGCCGCCACATGTGCTGGAAGATGACGAATGGTCACAGCACACACTGTTGTGTGTCACACAGATATGAAACGCACATAAATAATTAATGCTTCTTTTTATTGTATCAAAAATACATATTGTATTAAAAGGAATTATTAATCAAAAAGTAAAACCGCCTTGTTTTGATGTTACATGTATACATATTAGTAAATTTGAGTGTACGTAATATCGAAAAAAGTCACATACGTACACATGATTCTATTTGCGTTGCTGCTAACTAAATACTATTTTAATTATCGACTGTTTGTATATCTGCACGCAAGGCCCCGTTTGTTCCGGGTAATCATCGAAACGGCTGGATCTTTTTTGACAGGACCTGGACGGGAAAGTAGCTGATGCACGCAGGCATATTAAAGGCTACTTTTTAATTCCACCAAACCGCAAGTTTATTACAGATGGAATTGACCACTGGATGAAATAGTAAAATTATATAAGAGAGACAAATAAGACAATAAAAATACAATTGTATTGAAAACTTGACTCGCTGTCTTCCACGATACTTTCTCGGTTGTAAACTCATTTAATATTAAAGCTGGTATTACGAACCCTCTTTTATTTGCCAGCAGGAATTAAGTTTCTATTTGTGTTTGATAAAGTAAATATCTAGGAACGATCGCCGCAGAACGTCTCTCAACTCTCCTAAATAACTTACATGCAATTAAAAATTCATTAATATCTGAACACTGTCTCATAAAACATGGATTTAATTAATAGATATAGCATCAACATTCCGTGCGTTCAGGTTTCATGGTATGGCGTGCGTCCCGCGGGCAGGCGTTTCAATTATTTGACGTATACGCGAATTAATCTATATCAAGATGTAATAAAACGCAAGCTCGCCCGGCCTGACCGGCATCACGCGCCGCCGGGTGGCCGCTACTTGTCTTACGATCAACTTATCTCCACTATCGATCCCTTCGATAAAAATAAACACCGCTGCCCTCTACCCGTACCCTTCCTCTGACCCCTCGTACACCCTGCCCAATGTCAAATGTTTGACGCGCTGCTAAGCAATAACATTTCGAATTTTATCGGAGCCACCATGCGCATTTGCATCTCTATAGGAACCAATACATTTTCTTAAGGTATTATTAGCATTCCCGTCCGGGACGGGTCGTCTACGGGTGCGTTTATTTTATGGCGGTAAGAAGCGAATAGTTTATATCTCGGATATTATTATGTCATATAACTACTGTATACGAGACGTCGTCTCGTCGTGATAAATGTTAAATCCTACTTTAAATGCAATTTGCATGTTTTAACGCTTTAAGAATATATAATTTTTTTACGAATGAAATTTACACAAAAACATACATGTTACAGTAAAACTTGTACTTATTAAATAACTTATGTTCTTTTATGCTTAAACATAAGTCTCTCATTAATCTAAAAACGAGTAACGTAACTCAAAGAATTTCAAAGGGCAGACTAAATCAATATTTCCCAATGCATCTCATTGTTCGCTCTAATCACGAAGCCCCCTGAGACTACTCGATGTCATTTAGCCGGAGCACAACTTGAATGTCGTAAATAGAGTGAAATAATGGCGTATTGTATGAATGGACAGTAATGGTCCGCGGCTGGCGCGATGTCCTACATGCGAGGTACAGGTCAATGGCTGCACACGCAAATGTCAAGGCCCCTGACGCTCAACGCTTAACGTTCACGTTTCAATTTGAATTAGTTTCGTCATACGTACACTACACATAGAAATATCGGGAAAATAAGATTCAAAATCTAAGGAACTTGAGCAATTTAGATTTGTTTTATCCTCTAGCATAGAGGGATAACGATACTATAAAACTTCTGAGAAAGAGAATAAGGTAAAAGAAAACTTCCATTTTTCTACGAGCAATTGTTTGAAATAAAATAACAACCTTTACACATTAAAGTTACACAGTTTTTCCGTCCAAGTACGATGTGGGGGCCTTCAAGAGTAGAGTGAATAGGCATCTACAAAGCTAGCGCGTACCATCTTTAGACCACATCTTCACCTCATCGGGTGAGATCGTGGTCAAGCGCTAACTTTTTCAATATAAAAAAAAAAGTTTTTATTGCTGTAGATTTCTTTGTTCATCAAAATATAACATCTAAATTCTAAACATTCAGAAAGCTTGATATTACATAAGAAGCAAATCTCTGCAGTAAAACACTAACAAGACTGTAACAAAGAGCACTTGATTGCCACTGACAAAACAACTGGTGTTACCTTTAAAGTGCATAATATCCTTACGACAGTCATGCGTGTTCGTTTAAGTCTTTTATATCCCTTCTCGGTGCAGCGGCGCCGCTACGACCACTGCAAACAAATATACGACGTTTGCATATTTTTACTAATACATAACTATTAATAATTAAAATTATTAAGGTAAACTATTGAAATAGGTATCTATATATCTCAAAAACTTCGCAATAATAGTAATGCTGTTAAAAAAATAGATATTTTTGTATTGGTTAGATACTAAATTTAAATTCAATTGCATGTTTATTATGTATTAACCATTCACACATTATATTACATAAATTAATATCAAAGTTCATCTGAATAATGTAAGAGCAGATTACGCGTAGACGTTAGTTTGCATAAAGCTTTCGCGCGAACAGAGTTGCTCAATGACTCGACAAGAATGAATGAAGCAATCTCAAGAGCACTAAATGTTATTCACGACATTTCTCTTCCATAAAAGACGCGGTCATTGTAGTTACTCGGCTTCTGTTCAACAATTAGGCAAAGACACAGCATGAAGCAAACCCAGTCTTATCTCTACTCGGTAGTCGACAATCGAGTTTAAATCTCACGAAAACGTAATTCCGGCCCGCACCTGTCATAAAAGTGAGGTCGTCGACCTGTCGTTTCAATTAGACACAGAGCATATTAAAACGTAGATAAGTAAACAGACGTCGTCCTGAGGCTATTTGGTTATGGCGGACTCCCATCAATAACGCTTCGAAGGCGATAATATCGCGACGCGTGTCCCGCGTAGAGGAACCTCCAACACCGTTATTAACCCCGCGATACTCATCGCGACCGAGAGATCATTTAGTGATACGCTTTATATTAAATTACTCGGTCGTGCCTTGATAAAATATTCCACGTATTCTATTACCGAAAAAGAAATAATCACCGCTGGAGGTATTGAGTGTTATTTCTAGAATGGGCATCGTCTAAAATGTTGATTTTTGATTGGTTTATCACTACAATTACCACATGTGTTTTAAAATGCATCTATGATAAGATATATTTATTGCATTTGTAAATTAAATAAAATAAATAAACTAGAATAAATGTTTTAAATGCAGAGAAATGGTAATGAGTGCATTAAGGACGCCATTCGTCAACTTGCGTGTCGATGTAGAATCGTCGGGTAGTTGACGACCGGCGTCGAGTCAGTTAATCCTCGACTCTCGCTGCTTACTTTTTCCACTCGGCCGTTCATTCCCCGTCACATGTTATTTAATGTCACATCGAATTTAACGTAATGCAAGTCCATCACGAGGCACGACACCGCCGCCTGAAACTGTCAATACCCATCAGCACAACGCTTCAAATTATTTGGGTCGTAACTGTTGACACATTATTTCAACGCGTACGAATTAATAAGTATTATTCATCGAATGATTTGTGTACAAAGTATAAAGAAAAACTTAGCCTTTTTATTTTATTTTTATTTATCTTTATTTTTCATTTATTTGTTTATTTGGCAAAGTTTTATTATCATCGCTCTTGATACATTTCCTAGCACATTTTCATGACATCTTGCAGTTAAGCATTTGGTTTTGTTGCCTTTTCTATAATCCTTGTTTCTCCGCTGGACCAGTATAATTGATCGTTTAATTATTTATTTTATTTGTAAACATAAGTGTATCAGCAGAGAGTGTATCTGCATTCGGAAGCGGCCTGCCTCGCGCCTCGCGCACGCCATACACTCATTTAACGGTGTAACAGGGATACACTGTGCAGTTTATGTCCCTTACATGCGAGTACGCAATTTAAATACATTTCGATAAAATAAAAAATGAGAAGTGATAATTCCGAAATATGCAAATCGTATGTAAACTCAGAATGTCACACATTGTATTGCTCGACTACAATGTAATGTAATGTCTAAACACTTGAGTTACTCATTACTTACAACATGATGTCTTTATCTCATACAATCTACCATTTTTGTGAACGTAATATATCTAAATATTAACTTTTAATTACCGACATTAAACAAAATCAACTAAGATTTTTCTCTTTAATATTCATGTTCGTACCATTACGAAGAGTTGAAATTAAACGTCACTAAATGACTTCCATTAGGGCCTCATTAATTTTTTATCCGCGCCCGCGGCACGTGCAGCGCCCTCTATGGGAATTTGATTTACAACAAGCAAGTTGAGAGCAGAGCGGCCGCAACCGACATAATTTACTCCTCCTCACAATGCTTCTAATTAAGATCATTCGTGAGAGCAGTGAAGTACATACTATGTACTTGACTGCACAAACTGGACGCTATAAATAACTCAAATCGTAACTCATACCTTTTTGAAGCTACTTTCGATGTACCGCTTTGTATACCTCACAAAATCAACCCTAACATTATTAGTTTAAGAATGAGAATGTTTCCATTCGTGTACAAAATGAAAGCGCGACTCGTTCACACCGGGGTATTGTTACGATAACAAAATAAAGCATCAAATACTTATCGCTTTAGGGCAAGAAGACATAACTGAATCTTTTCAAAAAAGGTGGCTTTGCTTATTACTTATACGGTGGTAAAGTGGTTGCGTTTCACCATTAATATGCAAGAATTTCAAGTGTCTCTAACTGTTGGTTTTGAGGCCAAAATCCACAGCCGTTCTGGAGATACTTTCTAAAAAGCATCCATCCATCCATCTAAACATTTGCATTTATTATAATACTAGCTATCGCCCGCGAATCCGCGTGGAATTTATAAAACGTAATAAGTAGCCTATGTGTTCTTCCAGACTATGTTCTACATCTGTGCCAAATTTCATCAAGATCCGTTGAGCCGTTTCGGAGATACCTTCAAACAAACATCTATTCATCCATATAAACATTCGCAATTATAATATTAGTAAGAAGAATAATAAGTTGTTTTTCTTTTGTTTTCAAATAAACTTTGTTAAAAAAAAGTGTCATTGTAAATTAATGGCATAAATTAAGTTCCATTATAAATTAATGGCATGTTATTATAACATAATAATATGAATAATATTAATCTTGAAAACAAGTTTTTATTCGGTGAATCAAATCTTCCGGTATATATATTTTTCTTAAATGGATAAACTATCCCTTTTAATAAAGTTGTTCAGCCCTTAATACCATTCAAATGGTAAGAAAAAAAATAACGAAACAAAGATATCAATTCCAAGTTTACACATTACAATGTTAATGAGCGACAAAGATGGAATAAATAGACTTTTTGTAGAAGTACATAGATACATTCCTCGTGAAACCGTCAATAGAATCAATAGAGTAGAATAAAATAGTTCCCTTCAATGCAGCGTAGTTAAGTCTAAATGAGGTTTGAGTAATGCTTCGGACACACGAGAGGTTCGCGTGGTGGGATGCATTACTGTCTTCGGTCCTACGCAACATTTTCTACCATTTCTGCAATTATCTTTAAAAATTATTTACGATTTGCTATTTTATTTAAGGATCCATGACAATACGCATTATCTGGGAACAGAGAGCCATTGCGTTTGTATTTATTCGGATAAGTCAAACCGATGCATTGCCAGCATTTTTATAATTAAGTTATTAAAGAAAGTATAAGTTATTAAAGAAATGAGTCATGTTATACTAATTCACTGAACAACAAAAAACAAGTCATGAGAATTTAGTGAAAAACTCTTTATTTGTATTATTAATTTGTTATTAATTTTTAACTAGTATATTTTTACTTAATATTATAATATTGCCATACCCTGGATGTTTCACAATTCTTGTATACAAAACATTATCATTCATGTCCATAGGTGCACTTCAAATATGTATATTGCAATTAATAACAACATTTAAATTATTGATTAAAATATTATTCATAGAAACGAGTTCACCTTAAACGGATACATACTTATTTGTAACATGTAACATATCGTTAACCATTTATATGCTTGTCCTGCTAGTTGACATGACAAAAGTCCGGAATGTCTCAATTAATGCTTAGCCTTAAGGGATACTGTAATGAGATTTTAAATCTGGGAGCGCGTAAGCCGAGTGAGTGCCGATAGTGATTAATATGGGCAAATGAACATAGGATGTACAGAGCCGGACCACACGCCTGCCGCGCACCAACCAACCTCTATGTTACCAATATTAATTGCCCACAGACCTTTGATAAGATTTCACATGAGAAGAGATTAACGCTTGCTTATTTGCTTAATCTCTTACCAGTGAAAACCACTAACGGGAAATGAAAAGATTAATATAATACCCGTTGTCGATGTCTTATCCGGACGTTTGATTTGATATTAAAAGTGTGCAAGAAATCTCAGTTTAATCTCACGTGCCAGCATGTTTTGTTATATTGATTTGATTAACTTATTTATCTCTCAAATTGATATTCAAAACTCAAATTGAGTAGATTAATTTTGCCGTTTCTTACGACATGGATTACATTAAAAGGAACATACAATGTACCTACATAAAATTTTAAAATAAAAAACGTCCGAAATACATAGTTGAATGACATAATATCATGTTTATAAACGCAAGTTCAATTAACTTTGAACTGATGCTATGCGTATCGTTACACTGAAGGATACATAAAAAAGAAGCATAGCTTTAAGTAAACAACTAGTGTCGTACTAGTCTTAAGTAAAAAACCCTCAAATGGTTAACGAAATAGACAATAATAAATACCAACACTGACAATAATAAAAGTGTAAATATGGTGAAGTAAGCCTATTTGAGAATAAATAACGCAGCATTAAACGAGGTCCGAGTTTGGTTATAATAAAATAGATCCCGGTTTCCCGCTACGGCAGCGGGACTGTATCAATACACAATAAGTGATGCCAGTCGCACACTCCAAAAAGATGTTATCGAAGCGATTTACCGTCGATCGGAAACGGTTACGAGCGTTAGCTTTTCTCACTTCACTAATTTAGACGTTACCAAAGTAGCTCGGCGTTAAACGGTGGATGACTGGCCGGTAAATACGGACAGTTTATATGACCGGCAAATAGTGCGACGTGAACTGTACACACGGTTAGGTTTTTTATTTATATAGTGGCCAGTTCTGGCTCAAATACCCGTGAGAATACTAACGTCCTTCGTGGAGGTGAGATCTTGGGATGAGGAAATGGTGCGACTTTAATCTTGAATGACAGAGTCCGGGGCTGTCCAAGCGCGACACATTAGCACACTGACGACAGCATAGTTTTTTATTTAAAACTTCTTACGTAACGATCAGTCTCTAACACATTTAATGCCACATTCAGAGCTATTAGTTGGTCTCTAAGACAGTCCCTTACCATAGATTAAATGTAAAAATCCACACTAACCGATTGCTGAATTAAGTCTTACCATTGAAATATTACGTTTTTAATGTATCACAAGCTTTTCTATGAACACGGAGATCAATGCTCTATAACCTTACCTACGTACCTTACCTTTTTACGAGTTATTAAGACTAAGTCAAGATAGGCGATATTATACCACGACAGATAGTTGTTTCTAAACATTTGCACAAGCCTTTAAGAGATCAATCGCTTGACACTATTAAGTCAAGATTACGTGAAAATCCGTCGAGTGAGAAATTTCCATAGAGCGTGGCGAGTGTCATTTGAATATAAATTGTATCAGGCGGTGCGGCGTGGCGCGCTCGGCGTCGAGGGGCCCGAGTACTTCTCATTGTGCGTATAACAAGATCAGTATCGACTTAATGACAATATATTGGTAATAAAATTAGATAGTCCATACCGTCACCGAGCGAACATCACCAGCGCGCGGACGGCCGGACGGGGCGACCGCCGGCCCGACTCTCATATTTATTGCGAACTAACTAGAAACATTATCGAGTGACGGTTACAATCTGCTCCGGATAGACCTTCCCTTCATAAATATCATAAACTCACGATTTGAACCCTAATATGATAGGATTAGCATTCTTTTTGTATTGAGTACTCCGATGTAGAAAGGACACTTAACTTTATGACGATGGGTCATAAGAAAGCTAAATTATGGCATAAATATTATGACACTTTTATCTGTGAGTGCGGTTGAAAAGTAAATACAGGCGGCTTAAGGAGGCTGCGGGATGATAGTATTCGCACATCCAAAGTTAGCGGCGGTCACCATCGCCGTATCTAGCGCAATTTATTGCTATTTGATTGCGTATTGTGAGGTCAGATTATTGTAAATGTCATGTATAAGTTCGTTTATATTCCGTATACTTGTTTCTGTGCTCTATCAGCGACGTTAATAAAATTGCAATATCTATACGACGTCCGCGGCGTGGTAATGAAATATTAATTTGACGATCGTTTCCTTGCATCGATCATTTCCGTGAAATATCGTTGTGTATGTGGATACAAGTAAAATCCATTAGGAGTGGTATTAGTGGTGAGATATCGCGTGTGGTATGTGGTGTTGGTATAACAATGCGTTGAGTTTGGCCGTCAGAAGGTGTTGCACAGGCGCGTGTGCTGCCTGGACCTAAAGGAGGTACACGCGATCAGCGATAGCGATCTGTGGAGATTGGCCGACGCAGTGACATTGCAGCAATTACTCACATCGCGATTCTTATCGATCAACTTTATTGCTTTTTTGGATATCTTTAATGATCGCAACCATTGAAAATTATAACGAGAGAAATTCAACTATTTTATTGTCACGAAATTTCTCGTCATTACAGTTTATTTGCCTTACATGTACAAATTATATTAAGGTAATGAAAAGTTATTAGTATATAACAAAGCTTTTGACTATCGCAACATGGTAAAGTCGAACACGTAAATGGTTTTTCAATTGAAACAATTAAGGTCAGTCGCACGGTCATTGCCCTGCCGCTTCCAACCGCTTCCTGAGATCAATAGGAATTAAACAATTAACACAACATCTTCGAAGTAGACCGCAATCGCTTTAAAGTTACGTTCGCACAATTAGTTATGAGTTTTAAAAACATTCCAGGAAAGGAGTTACTGTAGGACAAACTATTGAGGTAACTAATAACTATTTGAGTTTCCAACAATTCTTTCGCATGTAGGGTTCAATCGAAATTTAATTATAATTTACCTGTGAAATACAAAATTTCTGTTCGTTTTATTCCAGGGAAATAAATTGTAATAAGATTTTGCATGATTCTAAAAATCATTCCATTATTGCAAACTGAATCATCATAATAAAGCTGCAAATATTCTCTACTCCTCATTTATAAATTACAACCAAGGCGTGAAAACACCAACACCAAACTTTAAACATAAGAAGAATGCTCGAATGAACGTCAATAAACTACGCTTAACAAAATCAGATCTCGAAAGTTGGAAAGCTGTACGAAACAAATGAATACTAATGTAAAAAATGCAGCGACATAAATAACGGTATCAACGACGCGTCTTGTATAGAAAGTTATTTGTCTGGAAGAAAGAAATTAAAATACTAGGAGCCTCAACATAAAAAACTTAGACAGTGTTTTAAATACATTTGAGCTTAAACATACTTTTCATACCGTGACTTTAGCGCCCGGTGGGAATTTTTGACAAATCATGATTATTGAAACATTATTATGCGCAGGCTTGTGAAATGCAATCTTAACCAATAGGTAATGGCGAAACATATAACCACGTTATGCTCATTAATATCAATCAGCGGCGTTGAAAGGGTTTTAACACGTGTTTAACTAATAACTAGACAGTGTTTTACAGTATTTTTGGAGTAATACAGTATTTTAATGAACTAAACGAAAGATCTACATTTCCTGTCGTAAGTCAATTGGAAGTGATTAACGCCATGAAATAGTTTGAAAAAATTGTTTCAAATCAGCTTAATGTTCACTTGACCAAAAAATATGATTAGATTTAATTACTGAGTTGCCAGATTTTTTAGGAAAGGTTAGAAGATAAGAATTGAAATGAAACTTTCGCCATTCATGCCATGTTTGATCCATGTCACCTATGTGGTTTTACCGCAATAAAGCAATTAGTATCCATTTCTTAGCCAGTTCGGCGTTTTTTTTTTTCTTTTTTATCAGTTTCAATAAAATACGTTAGGGCGTAAATAAACGTGAGCCATGGCTTTTAAGCTGAGTTGTTCAAGCATTCGTTGTAATTATCGGGGCCGTATCGTCGGTCTGATCGTCGGTTATCATTAACATTCATAATACGTTGAATCAGTTTAATTCATCAATTATTGTCTCCCGGTATAAAGTTCGTTTGGCTGCTGTTAGAGGAGCGGACATCTGTAGTCGTATTTAACTTTTATCTGGTTCATTAATCTCGTGGCGCGCGTGCTGATGTAGATTAATGTATGCCGGGTGCCGCGCCGGCCTGTCGGCACTGTAGCCTGTGTAACACTGTGTCTACCGGACAGATGGGGATGCTAAGACGGACTGAAATTTTTTTCTTAAATTAGGGCTCCGAAAATTCCTTAATAATGCACGGACGGTTTGAATTCTTCCGTTGATGAATTTAAAGAAAAAATTAAAGTATCTTGTTAATTTTCAGATTACATGCAATGAGTTAATTACCTATGTTAAATAACCATTGATTGTATGAAAATACACATTTGCTGCAGAGATGAGATATATAAATCCCCTGCACATCTTCAGTTTTAGTATCGAACAATTTGACTGTTTGTTCAATTAAAACCTAAGTCTGTAGCAGGTTTTAAGGGTCTCTTGGTAGCAAAAAGACATAATTTTTTCTTGATAATGAAATACTAGAAGCGTGTGTCTTACTCTTGCGTTCTGTTTATATCGTTATTAGCTGACATTCAACTAGAAAGGTCTGAGCGCTTCTCGCTCAAGAGTTCGACATATTTGAAAACGACCATTAATTATCAAAATAATCGATTGCGGTCGCGATGTGATTTATCTAATGTCGATAAGATTTTAATGAAGTACTTTGATTGGGCGCACACGGACTGAGTTATCGGGGAGACGATACCGCGCGCGCCATTCACTCTCCTATAACTATCGAAGTATTAAGTTATTAAATTAAAAATAAAATTCATACAATCGCAAACGATACTCAACCTTAAGGAATAACTTTTTAGACGCTATTTAGTATACTGCATCTAATTAACGAGGTGGATCATTCAGATTAGAAATTGGAAGATATCGGCACGTCGTTCATTGTGAAAACTACTCACGATACTACCGTACGATAAGATAAATTGAGTTGGAAACTTTTAATGATAAGACGGAACGGAGCTAGGCCGGGTGCGTGCCGGCCGCGGCTAACCACGGCGTAGCCGGGCTGCAGAAGATATTGATCGAGGCTTAATAAAACTATAGAACAATGTGCTTTCATAGGGGACAATAACACATTAAAAAAACAAGCTACTCTATACTTCATTAATGATATACAATTTAGAATAACGCATTTAAATACTGGCATTTGTGTATCATAAACCAGTGTTATATTTAATTTTTCCACTCCCAAAACTAGCACAGTTGTGTCAAAACAAATCCTCTATTAGGTACGAAGAAAGAAAATGTAAAAATTTAGGTTATAGTTTACGCTGGCATTTTATAAGTGCAAGTTGGACCACCCAATAGCCTCAGTTATGTCTCTTTTTATTTGCTAATGAATATTAAGTTATATTTAAATGCAATTAATTTGATAGTAGAAGTTATCTTGATATCTTTTGCGCTATCGCACCATCTTATATATGTTGTAATGCACTTTATTTAACAGCGGTCGCGTGTGAATAATAAACGAGGCTCTAGCTGCCATAGTTTAGATCCCGGGATTAATTAACCAAAAGTAACGTTAGTAGAACATGTACGGACTAATGATAGGGAATAGGTTCATTTGCATTAAACAGACGACGACGTCGCTCTTAATTACTGAGAAAATTACAAATTAAAGAAAAAAAATTATGCGTCCTCTTTTCTGTCGGCGCGATAGAGACGTACTCTGTGATAGCATTGATATGCCTTGTGTATTGAACAAGTTGTTAAGATTATACTTATAGAATTTTAGAGAAAATAAAAATCATTAAATAAAAAATTTCAATAGAGGATAAAACCGTCTAATTAAAACTGACTTATGAAAAGAATCTAGTTTTTATTAGATAAAAAGAAACGAACATTGAAAATTAATAAAAAAGTTATAATAGCAAGTAAGATGATTGTGAAGTAATCCTTTGAGTAAGCCGTGCTAAAACCCAACTAAGCTCAAACACGAGCAGCAGCTATTAAAAAAAATAAACACTTCATTACTCAGCACTAATATAGAGTTGCAATTTGCGGTCATAACAAAAGCTCGTGAGCTTCGTAACACATAAAACACAGATCGCTCAGGGGTGCCACAAAGAGCCCGCCACCGCATAAAGGTACAGCCAAGACTCCTGACACGCATCCCTACAGTTTCAGATACTACGAGCATTTATAAATAGAACACTAATAAAGGCAAGAACGATCGTAAATATTGCTTTTTATGACATGTTAAAGCGTAGAAACGTTTATATTGGTGATCATTGTGTAATAATTGTATTAAAGCTACACAACTTAATTTGTTTAAAAATGATTAAGTGTTTTTCAATAAAAAAAATTATTATAAGAAATATGTACATACGTAATTACAATTCAAATGATAAATTGACAGACTATTATCTGTATTCACTACCACTATATATTTATTTCCTTATTGATGTGGTCAAAATAAAAGACAAGTGAAGCAAGTCTATCAATGAGGTAACAATAAAATCATATAGGAATTTATATTTTTAGAACACGCACTCGGGAAACAGATGTGGTCCGATAATCCAATAAATCAATTTATCTGTGTATTAAATCGGATTTAAGCCGGCTCTCGGATGAGAAATATTGTTCCGAGCCCATAAATTAATCATGTACGCTGTCGCTAAAATATCGCGTTTCTAAAGTGAGGCTGAGGTGGCGCAGGCGCATCGTATCGGCGATAGAACAAGAACATTGACCGCAGCAATAAAACCACAAACAACGCCCTCTCGCGATCATTTCCTGGCGACAAAATCTACCGATAACATCAAACTTCATGTCTCCTTAACGTACCCGCATAAATCAATAAAGAATTCTCTCTTAGCTGTGCTCTGTGTACTACGTAGCCATCCATAGACTTAATTTAAACAAGCCATCTCCTCGCCGTCGTTTAATGAACACGAAATTCCAATAAACCACGTCAAAATAATAATAGCACACAACCAAAACCACTTTAGAGACATCTCATTTGAATAAAGTAAATTACATTTCAATTCTTAAAAGATGCATGCTATCAATTCGACGAGCATTTCTTAATTATCTGTTTTAAAAGAATAGGATGATTTAATTGGAATGTTTAAAATGGACACGCAAAATAATTAAGTGATCAATTAATAGTATATATCTGTATGTCCAGGGGCAATGTAATCTCTCTGTAGGGAATGGTTATTTAATAGTTCTATGCTCCATGAAATAGACATGTTAGAAGTAGCTGTTGAAATTCCTTATAAACATAATTCAAGAAATACATTTTTACGTTTTTAGAAAACAATTTCATTTTTTTTTCATATCATGTTTATTTTTGTATTCGCCGCAAAACAAAGTATGTACCAAACTAATATTTGTATAGATTTTACAATTAATGTAAAATTACTTTATACAATTTTTGAAGCAATAACATGGACGGCAAATAAGTTTCACCACAAATAATAATAATGTTGATACTAACAGTTTTGATGCCTCTTCTACACAATTATAATTCTATGGACTTGTATATTCAAATCTGTAGTATATCTTCTTTCCAATATTTTATTTCTTTGCCGTGATTGACGATGCACCGGAACACGGACGTCTATTAATTGCATTATACCCTGTGGCTTCAATTAACACTAGAGGTAATTAAAATATCAAATCGTCTATAACTATTACAATACACATTTTTCTATATTTTAATGTCTACTTCACGAAATCGAGTTGTAAATAATCGATACTAAACGTCACTCAGAGAACATAATGGTAATTTGTAAATGAAGACGTCAAATAGCTAGGGCCGGTGCGGAGCCACCCAGGTATAAAAATCGCCGAAATTATACGGCGCATACGAGATGTTGAATTATCAATGTGATTAAGTTAATCGCTCGATGTGGTAATAGTCCCCGATAATGGAACGTCGGTGAGGCGGTCGACGACACACGAAGTGGATGCGCGTGCGCCGAGTACTTTGGCTATCGACTCTCCATTGTCGTCATTAATAAAGTCGGTGCGTTATTAATACGATGCAAGGTCAAACGACTCATTTAGTTAAGTTACAGTTAACAAAAAGTTTCGTGATAACGCCGACTCGTTTCGTAACTCTTTTTTATTACATCGCTGTTGAGATTTTTAAACAATTTATTTGAACGATCGAGCATTTGTCACTATTAATGTTCTAGTAATAATACAGTCGTTATTTTTATTTATGTAAAGAAAACAAATATGTAAATTTGTCTATTTTAAAATACTATACTAGGGAAAATACTCGGTTTTACCAAGATAATTACAAAACTTATTGCATGTTTTCAAATGTCGGCAATAGGCAGCAATAGTTGTTCATCTACAAGAAATAATCATGTTATAGTTAACTTAAAATATATTCTCACAAGAAAAGAATCAATTAAATCATAAAACAAATAGTTCAAACTCTCTAATAATAGTCTCTGCACATCTGTTGCGCAAACTGTCCACATACAATATAAATAATTATAATTCAATAATATACAAACTAACCCAGCGTGACCTCAAACGATGCCTCATTCTCCAAACATATAATGACTTAAAAAAGATATTACTTTGACTATTAATTATGTCAATAATAGAGTTGTTTATCGTTCCATTTCATTATGCATATTATGCGTAATTGTACTAAAATATAATGTTATGCAAGTGCGGAGTAATGCCTGCGCTGTGTGCTGTAAGGCTTCATTACCAAACATGGAGCTAAGAAACTCTGAATCATGTTTCTCGTCATTCGGCTTAATCATGTTATAAAAAAATGCCACACCAATGTATTTAATATAAGTTGTTCGTTTTAATTATCTTTCATTGTTTATTTTTTTAAACCTAACAATATTAAAAGATTACAAAACGGGGCGGTATATTTGATGCTTTTCTTCTTAAAAAAACAAAATCTGTGACTAAATAAAAATGCAGTTATTAATTTGATTAAAAGTAAATTAGTCGGGCAATACACGAAGAAGCAACAGAGAGGGGCGAGCGGACCGGTAGCTGCCCGCTGCGCGCTGTCGCCACACCACGCTAAATGCATAATAAACATCGTCCGACTGAAATCGAAGTCGATTTGATTTTGCGGCCTTCATTAGCGATCCGGTTCTTCATTTCAATATGCTTTTGCCTTAACGATTCCGCGGTAACAACGCTTTTATTCTGTTGAATGCGACATTTAGGGAGCGGTCCTTTTGAGCTCCGTCCGACTTAGTCCTTTACGTTGTTCGGATTGTGTTTAAGACGCGCCGCGTTACATCAATAATGTCTAATTAAAGCGTATGCAATTCTGCATTCGGCGGAGAAGCAATGTTACTTATTTAACAAGGAAAAGGTAAACTCGATAGGCCTCAGTATGGAAATATATCGCAGATCGCAGGGAGAAGTCGAGTGGCGTGCGCAGCCGGCCGCCGCGTAGAGATACTGCCTATCCGGCCAATTAATATGCCTAATGCTAACATCATTATTACTGGGCAGAGCGCACTTAACATACTATATCCATTTACATTTTGATTTGTGTAGAGCTTCGTTGCGATTAATCGGCGTGCGGTTTGCGCTCGCGTCGCTGATTTATGTGGACTGTGCGGAGTGCGCATGCGCCGGCTTGCACCGCTCTCTTCACACTTTAACTAATCAAAACACATATTCACAATACATCGATCAAATTATATAACAGCATAAATTATTTCATAGAAACTATTTCTAATTAACCTATTATACTAAAATGCGTCTTATAACCCTATTCTTACTTCTATTACGAATTCTAATGAATTGCAATGAATACAACGTAGCATTTATGTAAAATAGAAATCCAAAAGAGGAAATTTTATTATTTTGATCTCATTTATTAACAAAAACATGATGCTTAATACATAATACAATATTAGCATTACAACCTGCGGAACAATGCCAACAGAGCGTCAGTGACTCAGGGGTTAAACACTTGACTTGCAATCTGCAGGTGCTGGGTTCGAATCCCGCCATGTACCAATGTGTTTTTCGATTTTCATATGTACATTTATCCTCCAACCTGCACATATCTGAGAAGAATTTTAAAGATATGTGGGAATTCAACCAACCCACACTGGGCCAGCGTGGTTGACTATGGCCTAGTTACCCCTATTTTGGGTTAGGTTCCGAGCCCCTCGGTGGGAACGTATAGTGAGCTGATGATGATTATAACCTAAAATTTTCACTACGGTTACGTTTAAATACAAAGCTTGGAAAAATATTGATTACTTAAAGCATCTGAGATTTGATCCGATGACCATAGTTATCGTAGCTACGATTCTTAACCACTTGACTGCGACGGCCTTCGCTTATATTTCAATATAAGTTTCATTGAGAAAGCAACATAATGATCGTAGTCGTAAATAACTGTCGAGCAATAAGCTTATTAAAAAACTACGGACACTATCTACGGATGTTAAACGAATTTACATATTTTCGACATATTTTTTACACTTGACACTACTTACATTAGTTAGCATGTGTTTTTCAATAAGTGATTACTTTTTTTGAAGATTATATTTGATCTTATGTAACGTTTAAAGGCAGTGTTTATGCATGATTTTAAACGATTAAATAATTCTGTTAGTAATCTCTGTTTCAAACAAAACAAGAGAGGGAAACTATATTTTATTATTCCAAAAATTGTTGATTCGAATTTTCAAAATTAAATTTTCAATCCTTACCTTTAGACCGGAATACAAAACGTCAATTTCCTCGTTATTTAATTAGTTTAAAGTCGGCAATACATCTGCAGTTCTAGTTTAAGCCAACTCTCCTATTAAAAAAAGTGTTTATAAAAAATTTATTATTATTCACTGCTAGTAAATTTCTTTCTCTCTTAGAATCTAAAATGCTAGCTACTAATTAAGGCTTCATTACATGTAGTAAAACAACACCTGTAGTTAAACAAGTAAATCCTGCTTATTGAGTTATTTGTAAATAAACGATCGTAATGAAGATTACGGAGATTGAGTTGTCGGTTCGTCTATAATTTTCTATGCTGTAACTGGAATCTTTAAACGTACTGAAAGTTATTTGCCGGGAAATAGGTTTGATAGTGATGTAACATTTTAATGTTGCGTAATTTACTTAGTAATGAAAGCTTTAACAAACAAGGCAATTTTACTTCACTTTTCTCTATTTATTGCAGCTTTAAATTTTAATAGTCCTTAATAGCATACATTTTATTATAAATACAACTACTTATTCCAATTGCAAGTTTAAATTGTTTTTAAATTAATAAATTCAAAAGAAGGGTTAAATAATTATTGATCAGAGAAAATGGTTTGATCTAACTAACATTATAAATGCGAATGTTTGAATATATGGATGGATGGATGTTTGTTTGAAGGTAAAACCAGAACGACTGAACGGATCTCGCTGAAATTTGGAATAGATGTAGAACATAGCACGTAAGAACACTTAGGCTAATAATTAAGATTTTTTTATCTTTTTTGATATCGTACTAATATTATAAATGCGAATGTTTGGATAGATGGATGTTTGTTTGAAGGTATCTCCGGAGCGGCCCAACGGATCTTAATGAAATTTGTCACAGATGTACAACATAGTCTGGAAGAACACATAGGCTACTTTTTAATGCGGCAGCTAGTTAATTAATATATTCAATTTGTTTACGTATGTTATAGTTGAGATTAATTTCATGTATAATCATCTAAAAATCCGATTTACGTTTTTAAACGACAAAAGGTTTATTACTTTGATAGTTCCAGTACTACACCAATTACCATGATCTCAACAACTGGCCTTTGTATAATATAATAAGCATTGTAAAACATTTTATAACAAGCATGTAATTTGGGCGCCATGAGTCAAGCAATCCGTCCACTTCTAACAACATACCTTGTAATACCCCTTTTGTTGGTATGAATTTATAAATTAACTTTAATGTACGATAAACACAGTTTTATGTACACTATTTCGTCTGAATTTATATATAACTTTTCCTCTCGACGCCGTTCGACCAGAATTAAAAAAATAACTTTGAAATTAGCCTATTTGTTATTCTAGACTATGTTCTACATCTGTGCCAAATTTCATCAAGATCCATTGAGCCATTCTGGAAATACCTTCAAACAAACATCCATCCGTCCATCTAATCTTTCGCATTTACAATATTAGTAAGAAGTAAGATGTATGTAACAAAGATTTGTATAGAAAACAAAAAAGTTATACCTTTTCTGTTTAAACCATTTCACAAAGTGTGACAAATTATTAGATAATATTCTTTGCCTTGCTCATTACCAAAAAAATACATTTCTCCTAATTTACAATAACATTTAAAGTGATGAACTTCGTGAGAAGATTTGCTCAGACAATTCGAGTTTTGACTTGTTTTTGACGATCACGTGATGTTTTTTTAATAAATCTAAGTACCCATGTGTTGATGAATCGACAAAATCTATCATTAAAATATATTCAAGTTGTATCAAATTCGCATTTCTGGTATCAGAAGGTGAGAACAACAAACAACTTTGAATACCGTACGCTATTAGCATTATAATGCTTTAAGTTTAAAATATCTGCTATAGTATCGATCTGACAGCTGGCTAGGCGGGTGTAACATTAAATTAGCTATCAGATGATCAGAGACAGGTAAACGGTAGCAGTTATTTAGCGAAACTGAAGGGAACCCCGCCCACTCGCGTGATTTACCCGATCGCCGTCTGTCCGTTCCCGAGGATTTACTGCCTGATGAAATATCAGTCGATCCGTGACGAAATATGCCACCATTCTGTCGAACAGACTAGATACTTTGAAATACTCCGTTGATTTGTCAGGATTATACCCGACTTGTGGCCGAGCATGATTTGTAATTGCATAATACAATGTTCAGAACCATAATATCGATAAGATAGTACGTGAAATTTTCTTAGAAATATTATTAGTTGATTGAATCGATATTTAAAAGCCAATTATTTGTTTTAATCGATATTAATAAATGTTAAGGATCTGGATGAAATGGAAAATGTACAGTATCTGTGGGTAATTAATCATCTAATGAACATGGTGGTAATTTCCCTTACAGGACGATCCAATGCAAAAGTTTTAATCATTACAGTCGATTATTACTACTGTTATCTAGCGAATTTATTGTATTTAGGTCTATAAATTTTATAGTTCTATGGTTTGGAGCAAACTCTTGGTATATTTCACGATTCAAATTAGCTCTCAGACTGTAAAGGGTGTTAATAAATAAAGAGAAATATTTTGTTTGCATCTGCGTCGAGGTTGAACTGAATCACAATGGCAAAAGTAACTTAGAAGTTGCCTTAACAGCCCTGCTTTCAGCCAGCTCGTAGTTCCTGTCAGTTGAACTTGAAGAAAATAATTTAGTGAGTGGATAATGTGCCTCCAACATTACCATACTCGTCGTTTTATGAGCCCTTGTAGTGTTTAGGCGCCCACTCGGAAACTTAGCTCGGCAACCATTAAAATTTATCTCTTGTTTAGATTATTGTTTGTTCTTATTGCAGATATACATTGAACGTAGTTGAATTGTTTGAAAGAAAAAATGAAGTAAATCAGAATAAAGGCAAAGGATTTTAATATTTACTGTTGGTTTGAATCAGAAACAGTTTTTATTAATCTTACTAATATTATAATAAATGCAAAATTTTAGATGGATTTATGAATAGATGGATGGATGTTTGTTAGAAGTTATATCCAAAATGGCTCAAGGGATCTTGTTGAATTTTGTCATAGATGTAAAACATAGACTGGAAGAACACGTTGGCTACATATTAAGCTTTTTTAATTGGGCGCAGACGGCGCGGTAGCGACGGTAGCAAGAGACATCTAGTTAGTAATATACCGTTGGGTTCACGAAACTCAAGGGCCTAGTCATAAAAAACTTACTAATTACAATTTAGCTTAAACATATGTCAACCCTTTTATAGCACTCTGATATTAGACATTACCAGAAATCATGATCGTTGAAAATAAATATGATATTATGAGGAGGGTTCCGAAATGAAAGCTTGATAAATAAATAACAAAGTAGGTATTTGTACCTTTCGGCATTTTTGGTATTACATATTTGAAGGTAAAACATACTCTTTTATAACCACGTTGACGTCCATAATATCTATCAATCACTGGCGGTCAAAGGGTCAAGCACGTGTTTAACTAAACAGTAACTACTGGATTTTTTGTAGTAATGCAATCACTTTCTAAAATAATGTAACTAATAATAATAATAATTTGACCATACTTTAAATAATAATAGTACTCGTAATGTATACTCAATGCGTGATCTCGAATCTCTATAAAGCACATAACATCTCGGAGTATTATCTTTCAATAGAGTTGCGCGCACGGCGACTTATCTGGCAATTAAATCGACATTCAGAAGCCGATGCAGCTTTAATTCCGTGCGCGCCACCGCTACACCAAGCCACAATGACTCGGTTGTATGACAAATAATGTTTTGATTCTACGTCAGTCAAGCGACATGTCGTATCACAAACATATCCATAACACCACTAAGCCAGAATTTTTTTAGTAATTCTAACAATACGTCTCAACCACAAGTAAGAAAAATAAACAGATGAAGGAAATGACCTAGTTTAGATGACTGACGAAGGTGGGAATAAATTCAATTGATACATATTTTTAAAACTAAACCCATAAATATACAAATGTAACAGTAGGTGAGTAGTACTTACATAAAATAACCAGACTTTCAAACATTCTTTACAAACTGTTGCCTCAAGCTGTTGCCCGCGACTCCGTCCACGCGGCATTAAGGTAATAAAGCTTAATAAGTCTATGTGTTTTTCCAGATTATGTTCTACATTTGTGCCAAATTTTATCAATATCCGTTGAGCCGTTCCGAAGATACCTTCAAACAAACATTCATTTATCCATCTATCCATCCACCCATCCATCCATCTAAACATTCGCATTTATAATCTAGTAAGATAAGATTATGTCTAAATTAGTATGATAGGAACGCTACAAAAATTTTAATACAATTTTGTCGATGACGATACGATGGTGATTGTCACAAATATTCGTGTTAGGCCCACGTTAAGAATAAATAGTAAAGATCCATGGGCATGTCGTATCATAATGGAAACTTGCTTATGAGAATGATACAGTCATCTAAATTGTTATTACATTCAATAATGAAGACGGTGTGATGAACTTTCATATCGGTACGAAGGTGGGCCGTGACATTTTAAGCCACTACGAGTATCTCATCGATTGTAATAGCATTAAACTTCTAAGCTGGTAAAGTCATTACTGAGATAGTGCGCTGATTTATGTTATTAAATTATCGAGAATACAAAAGAAACTTTTTTCAAAATGCAAGAGGATGCTGTTGAATAATAAATGCGGAATATCTCGTTTGTATTTTGGACTGAGTAAGGGACGGAGCGGGACGGGGCGTGTTTCTGGGCTGGCCTTGTAAATATTCATAGCGGCAGCTGGTGACAAAACGCTTTTCATCGGCAATGGGATGGCCACCCGAAGCGCAACTTATGGCGTACATCTCTACAACTGACGCGCGATCATACATAAGCTTATACGAATAATCTCCGTGTAAATACCGCTTCTTTATTCAAATGTCTGTTGACTGTATATCAATTCGAAGCTCCGAGTTTAATATTACTTCTCTCTGGTAACACACCTTGAAAATAGCTACACCTGAATAATATTAATTTATCATCGTTATGATTGTAATGGAGTTTGCATACACAAAATGAGTTATCATCCACATCATTATAATGTCAATGTACAACAGTGTTCTGATGAGCAAAGATTAACAAACATGTTTATTAAATAATATTTTTACTATAAATTATATAAAAATAAGGCACATTGTCATTTTTATTAATCCCCAGGAGGTATTGGCGTCAGGCAGGCGATCGGTCAATAAAAGCAAACTGAAAGCCAAAATATTATTACAACATGGCCTACGGGGATGAAAGACTTCAAATTGAATTTGAATGCAGGGATCATGATAAGCAGATGAAGGGAGTTCGTGTTTGTAATAGAAGTATAAGAATAAATGTAGCTTGTTTACAATAGGCGAAGTGGAAGGGATCAAAAGCTCGAAAAATCGTATAAAGACAAAGGAATATTGAATATGGGTGGCTACAATGTTAGAGGAAGAACGAAGAAAGGATGGATGGACTGTATGAAAGAGGATATGGGTAAAAAGGAAGTGAATTCAGGCTGAGATGTATGGAAGAGCAGTACGTACTGTGCCGACCCTCCGTAAGGACTAGGCTCA
Source organism: Papilio polyxenes (assembly GCA_026167825.1). Taxonomy (NCBI): domain Eukaryota; kingdom Metazoa; phylum Arthropoda; class Insecta; order Lepidoptera; family Papilionidae; genus Papilio; species Papilio polyxenes. The sequence goes on along the minus strand of JAOPJD010000003.1, from coordinate 2,810,210 downwards.
GTTGATGTAGTTGACATCGCACGAAAAGTTACGATGATTCCTTGTGCATTAGTTGTTAATAAATATCAGTCATGTTATCTACAATTAAAATAATAAAAAATGTCAACTGTAAAACTGTTTTTTTCTGGCGTTTTCATAAGAGTTTTTCAGTCGCGTTAAGATCATATTCGGAGGTGGCTGGTTGCGCCTTAGGCGACCAATTTCGCCGTTCCCACAACAAATCGTCGAGTCAAAGGTCACCGCCTAATTGCGCGGCGTTATCGACAGATCCAAACGCTCCGGGAGAGAAAATTTATCAATAACCTGTAATTAAAATTATTTAGACGGGGCCGGGCGCTGTCCCCGAGGCGGTATTACACATACGGCGGGAGAGGCCTGCGCCCGCGCCCGCCATTAGCCGGGACATTTTTATTCCTTTCTCTTTAATTTCCGTCACTGAACGTTATAGATGGCGCTGGTGTAGCGCTGCGGGGACGCTGTTACTCTTACTCCACTGCCACAGTCAAAATTACTCAGTATAACCACAACTATATTTTATTTTTATTACACTAAAAAGCTTTACTTTGTTTCATTTACTTTCGAATTTAAGTTAGAAATGTTGATCAACTTATTGTTAGTTTATTATTATTCGTTCCGTTATCCATAAATTATAAATATATATTTTTGAAATATATTATAGGTAATTTACAAGCCAGGTAACATAACTTTTTTTTTCGCATATTTTTAAATAAGCCGTGCCAACGATTAAAAAGTGCTATTATTTTGTGTACAAATAATTTAAACAAATGTATGCACATAAATGGTTAATTACTTAAGGTAACATGCAGGTATCATTGATCTACTCTATTTAATTACTCTGTTGCTCTTGACCGGTCACGGGTCAAACTGTGTGTTTTATTAATAACATTGTTGACCATCGTCTCGATTGGCAGAACACGTTTTATACGCTAAGGCTACGTTGAATAATTATAATTTAGCCATAATATGATACATTTAGTGCCATGAAATATGAATTATAATCATAACAGTCGTAAAAAAATATAGCTTTTTATTGCTTCGGTTTAATCATTTTAATGTTTTAAGCTAATCTTCTGTCGTTTAAGGAATTCTGATGGAATTAAGTTCGGACGTAGTATGTAAGTAAAAACCGCAAATGGATATCAACTTTAGAGGATTTGTTTATTTGTTTATACTTATTTTTATCCACATCGAAATCTACCATAATCATTCTCGGTGAGGTCTGTCAAGGTGCATTCCGAATAAAAACCATCAAGTTAAGATCTTGGAGCAACATCGTAATTACTCAGCAAACAAAGGGCCTGACAGTAATGCGCTACTGTTACGTGACCAAAGACTACATATCTAGGGCCGCGGCCATCACGAGACCTGCACGCAGTATCCGATAAAGCCGCCCAAAAGCCACGCACAATGGCTGAGTGCATTTACAGTTCATTGTGGAGTACTAATTCACCGCAAGATACCCGGCCGGCTATCAGATAAGCCCGCACTAAGTGGCCCAGCGTCACGACGCCCGACCACTTGATGAATTATACAAACACCAATCGGTTAATTATTTTATTCACGTCGCTCAAGCTCTTATCTATCGTTGTGCTCGACGTAATTGATATGTTAAGTCGATGGAACAATCGGGACGTCAGAGCTTCGAGATACGAGGGAGATGTTCCCGAAAGTCAAAAGAACCGCGCGCCGTAAGTCAAACATCGAGTCGTCATTTTACCGCGCAGCCGACACAAAGAACTATTTTAACATAATACATTAGTTTGATCTGCTATTGTCCGTCATGTTGGCTTACGTATTAACAGAATGAAGTAACAAGGCCTTACATCTATCAGTTAAAAGTTAAGCGTTGTTTTTTATTCAGCCTTTATTACGAAGCTTTTGAGTACCCTATTTAATATACTAGTAATAAGTAACTTGATAGGTAACATTATTAGAATTCAATTTGATCTACAAAAATGCAACCTTAATATTCATTTATACTTTTGTAGTTAAAATTTGTAGTTTTATTTAATAAGGCTCTTGGAAAAGAATAATCAAACATCTCAATGAAGTTTCAACTGTTGAATGTTTATTAATCACCTTTAGCATTATCTAAATAGGTAAAATACTCCAAAAGATACTGCAAAAAATACTGTAATATTCGACTTATGACTTTTTAAAAAAGTTACATTAACATATTGCGGGAACTAAAGTAGATACCAATAAAATTGAGCGCACGTGCACTCAGTCCAGGTGATTGAGGTAAGCTCTCTGATTCAGGTTTACTCATGTCCATAAGACGCGGCAATTAAGTTGTTCTCTTTTAAAACGCCCCGACTTATCTGTAATGCATAGGATTGAATTATTAGTAGCAATTAAAGACATTCCAAAATATATTTTATCAATATTTTTAATACAGTAGCCACTTATTTATTTAAATTTTATGTACGCGTGACTGAGTTCATTATAGACGTATTTTCTACGTCAATATGTTAATGAAAGTATTTCGATTGACTGGTCGATGATATTTTTTTTGTTCATAGAGCCTTCTGGATGACGTCATAAACATTAACCTATTAAAAATGTTACAGTCTACCAAACCACGGCATTTGAAGTATTCTCGAAGTAATCTCTGTTGAATATTGATGGGTCATTCTTTGAATTACAATCGCTCTACTGGACTACACTACATAAAATCTAGTAAAATATTTTTATAAACTCTACAGTTTAAGAAAGAAAAACATTTATTCCCACGCAAAGAATATAAAACAAAAACCATACACAAGGCACAAACATGGTACAACAGTGTGGCAAAAGCCAGCTTACAAAAGCAGGGACAGACAGTTTAGACAAATATGGGAAGTTTTACAAACAAATAACCTAAAATTTAATGACCTAATAGAACCGACATCAGACATGGATGTCTTGGCTACGAGATAAGACCCGGAAACTGAAAATACTTGTTAATAAAAAAACTTTATCCTTCGATTAAAATTACGATTAAACTTTCTTTTCTACTACAAAAGCAAAGCACCTAAAACTCGGGCTGTACTAATAAATGCAAAATGCCAAACTCAAGGTAAATACAAAATGACTACGAATCAAAATATTTCGTAATGAATTAATCATTGATATTATAACTATATGATAGCGTGCAACGCTAAATTAAAACTGATCATACATCGTAAATGTTTGACCTTTTGAAATCCAATTTAGGAAGCTAATGGCCGCTACAGTTTAGAAGTGATCCGACGAGAGCACTCCATTTTCTAATCTTCATAAACCCTTCAAATGCGACGAAGTCTCAAATAGTGACGCTGGCGACGCGACGCGCTATCACATAGGAATGCGCCCGAAAGCGGACGGATAAGTGTTGGATTAATAATTTGTAAATATTAAATATTCATGAGACCGGGGAGAGCAGGGGTCAAACATTCGTTTCATAAGAGCCGAGGAACTGAACACCGCAATCGTATTTATTAAGGAGATGTACGTAATTATCATAACTGACTTAACGGAACAATTTTCGATACGTTTAATGGACGAACAGAACACGATGGTTAATCTTAACAGCTATCTGTAAAGTTTTAATGAAATTTAGAAGGAGTCGTAACAAAATATCGCTATAGTCAACTTAAAAACTTAAATGTTGTAATCTTATCGACTTTTATGTTGTGTTTGCTACTGTTGTGTGTATTGTACGGTCTTTATTAGAGATGTATGATGTATCTCACATTTGTGTGACAAATAATTTTTTGGTTGAAATCAAACTTCCTTTCACACTTTTTTCATTCGCTTCGAACTGGTAATAGGAGTAAAATATAATCCTTTGTTTGTAAAAAAACATGATGGTACCTATTGTAACATTTTACGACAAAATTTTACTTAAATTACAAATTTAAAAGATATCCCGTTTTGTATGAGATTATTTTAATAGCAATTTTATTGGTATCTTTAAGTATAATCGAGCGTCTATTAGAGGACAAATGGAGTAATCAAAATGTTAAACTGCATTAGATACACAATAATATGTTTACAAAATCCTATAACATTACTTGATAAAGTAAAGACTCAAATAACTGTTCGTTAACGATTTTTATTGAAACCTACTTTTTTGGTTTTCCTTTATTTATTTTAAAAAAATAACACTTCATATAAAATCTACTACTGTGCTTTATGTTATGTTTTAATTGTTGTATGTTATGTTAATGTTTTAATTTTATGTTTTTGAAATCTAATTTCTACTAATCGTAATTTTACATAAAAAGCAATGTTTGTATGTCTCCTAAACATCCTAAATTACTCGCCAGAAAAGGTTCAGAAACGGAAAAAAACGAAATGAGTTTTTGATTTTTATGATTTTTTTTTCATATCTTCTTCGAACTTTCAAAAGTAGAAAAGCCACATTTTATAGTGGAAGTAGAAGTCAATATACATCACGATAACTGTCTTTGTGAAATAAACTGAACAGTCGCCCGACAGTTCAGTTCAAACGTATGTGTGTTGAGAAAAAACTAAGAACTCCAGTACAGTTTCACTAACATTGTAACTCAATGTTGTCTACACACGTACATTTCGACTCTTCAGATAAAACTGAATGTTGGAAGGTGAAGGTGTTGTCTTGAGTCAAGCGAGATTCCGGCTTGTGGGCCGACGCGTGCCGTCTGCGACGAGACAACATCGGATCATCTAATAACTTAATTATATTTTTCCTTCATTCCGAAATTATTACAACACTAATTAATTTCCGCTCAGATATCGTTCATACATTCTTAGATTTATATTTTTAGATCTATAGATTCTTGCTATACTTAGCAGCCAAAGAACAAGTGTATGAAAGAAACATTTCAATATTTTGTATATTTATTGCAATTTATAACATGTGCAAAAAATATAATCAATGTAATAGAGACTAATAAAATATCTTTTAAATTTCTAATGAAAAATTATATTTTGTGATACGATGCTTGTCGGAGAAGAAATAAATACGTGATTACAATATTACATGTACTTTATTGAAACATGTTTTCTTACAAAGCAATAAAACGAGCTTTCAACAAGCCTATTTAAACGGTTGTAATATTTTAATGCTTATAAGTATCGAAGCGACTAAAACAATAATTTTATGTTTATGGCATTTTGATATTACGTGTAGACAACCTAAAGGTATATGCTTCATAAAAATATGAAGTCGCACTGAGTCGACATGTCGCTAGGTTAAGAAACATCGTTAAATGATAGAGAGCGACTGTGACCGCGGCGCCACTTGAACTGAGTGCCGTCTTGACTTATGAATCTTGTAATGTATAGCAATGCCTCTATCACTCATGAATATTTATCGAAAAACCAACGTATTAATATACAATGTAGTTCGTAGTCTGATCGCACGAGGGCACACATTAAAGCAATAAATATATCACGGAGACCATTAAATTCTAAATATTACAGTGTAATTATTTTATTCTTTGTAAATAAAATGAGACAGACGGTCTAATAAGCGCATTGGGGATGCCATTAACGACATCGGAGAGCCCACAAATGTATGTCTCTCGCTGCGGGCGGGGAATAATTTAAACAATTCCGAATAAACTGTAAAAATGTGCAGAGACACGAATACATTGGAAATAACACTTCATACAAAGATATTTTTTATGCCTTGTTACATCATCAAAAATTGACTACAGATAGACTTTCGAAAATACTAATAATAAAACTACACTTGTTTTTTTCGTAGCTATTTTTCCCTGCAATTTTGTTAAGCCATCTAGTTCCTACCCCTGGAATAATACCTCGGAATTATTCATCCTTTTCCTGGGGTTATTTGTGTACTCTCTAATATTCGGGCCTCTAACTGACTGTCGATGGTACCAAGAATTTCTCAGAATAAATCAAACTTGAAATAAGATCTGTTACCGGATGGAATTCACTTATAAATTTAACGGTAATGGTTTATAAAGGATCTGGGAAACTCTATCTTTCTCAAAATTGTTTTCTTTCTCAAAAATTAGCTGTATTTAAATTCAAATTATTTTTAAGTATAAAATATCCAACAATATACAAATTCGACAACACTTACTCTTATTTATGGTCGACACTAAAAAGTGTTTAAAATTTATATGAAAATTCCTGGCCATTTTAAAAATATACTTCAACCTCATTAGTGTGTTGTTTGCTCTCAATTAATTTGAATGTAAAATAAAAATGTTTTAGAGGCAATAAAAGAAAATGTATGTGTAATTTTTTCAAAGTGTATCAAACCGTACCGAACCGAACCTCAGCTCCCGTGTCTAATAAAATACATTCGGGACAGTCATTAAAAGAATATTTTATCGAGTTTTAAATATTTAGATAGTAATCTGGTGAAAGTTTAATTTAGTTCATTACCTCAGTCGATGTCGCAGTGAAATTACAACCAAAGCGAAGCTGATAGACTCTACAAAACCAATACGATAGGAATCTGTCGAAGTCGTGTCCATTAATAATGTTTGTCAATTAAACACTATTTCGCTATAAATATATTAGTGTTTTCTTTTAATTACAAAATTCAAAAACAATAACTACATATGTTTAATATTGATTACTGAAAAATATATTATGTACTCGTAGAGGTTACCAAAATCAGTTTTTGAGGTGATCTTTTACAATATTGTATTTATTATATACTAACTGTCGCTCGCGACTCCGTCCGCACGGAATTCAAAATAACTTTATTAGTACCTATCCTATGTGTTCTTCCTGAATATGCCCTACATGTGTGACAAATTTCATCAAGATCTGTTAAGTCATTCCGGAAATACCTTCGAACAAACATCTATCCAGCCATCCATCTATCCAAATTCGCAGATATAATATTAGTAAGATAAAATTTTCTTTCCATGGATTACCTTAATAAAAGCCATAAAAGCAATATCTAAACTAAAGGAGTATCACAAGCATTCGAAATCTCAAATAACATTATGAATGAACTTGCCCCAGCGAAATATAATTTAAACGGTCAGATGTCTATTAAGGAAGTGTGTCCCGTGCCTTAACGAGGTCGATATGTCTTCCCGTGTGTGAATTACGAGTTCAAACGGGGGTCAGAGCCATTTCGTTATTAATTTACAAGCGTTGTCAATTAAATGCAATTTACATGTAGTATGAACGAATTCAATGATATTTTTAGGCCCTCAAGATTCAAAATAGTGTTCGTTAGTATTTTGAGTTTCATCATCAGCTCACTATACGTCCCCACTGAGAAGCTATGAGCCTACCCTAAGTTAGGAAGGACTAGGCCTTAGTAAACCACGCTGACCAAGTGTGCGGATTGACTTCATATATATCTTTAAATTTCTTTGCACATATGTGCAGATTGCATCACGATCTTTTTCTTCGCCGTAAGAATGTCAGAATGTAGATATGTAAATCGAAAATCGAAAAACACTTTGTTACATGGCTGGATTCGATCTCTGCAGATTAGAAGTCAAGTGCTTATTAACCCCTGAGCCATCGACGCTCTTTTGCTAGTAAAAATAACTTCGTAATATTAAATTGTCGCAAATACATAATTTAATTGGGACTAACGTGGCGCTACATAAAACCTTATAATATTCAATATTTCAATATCTATATTTTGAAGACTTCTGAATATCTTAATTATTAAACCAATCTTAATTATATCACTTAGATTGAAATAAACAATAGAATTTACACGCTTATTGTTAGATGCAAAAAAAATACAATTTAGACACACAGAAATTAAACAAGACAATGTTTTAAGTTACCCGTACATTCAGTACACAAAGGTACTAGAGGTAGTTAGATACTGTCATTACATGCAGCCGAGCTGTAACACAAGTAGATCCCGGTGCAGATAAGATCTATAACACAGCTTCGCATTTAATATCTCCGGCGACTATCGACGGACGCGAGCATTGTAAAGAGCATCGTGTCGTGATACTAATTGCGGATCCGGAGATGTTCACATAAATTTAATCCGTTGTGAGTGGTCCCGCTCATTTGTAGCACGGCAGACGGTTGTCATGTAGCCGTATTAATATCGATGAATAAGAAATTAGTTATGGATGGGTTACAAGGCTGCCTATTACACTCCGCCGCCCGCCGCCCTCCGCCAACGACCGCCGCTACCATCGCCTGTCGATTCTAGTTTTCTGTCCGCATCTGTGCTGTATCGTGTACCGGTCATTACTCATGTTGTATGTTGTAATCGTTCTACCTCTTGATATCTATTAGCAGTTACTAGTCAGGAGCTATATTAGCGCAGCTCCTTGACTTGCTGGAAAGTGTACATTTTGAAATCAAACATTACTTTCCTGAATACAAATTGCAGAATTTCAGTCTCCGTTCGTTATGTCAGTGCTGATATGACAAGAGACTGACTGAGACTGACTCTTTACAAAGTATTAAGACAATCCTTTGTATCAATTCTCACAAGAACATTAGCGAAACGTCGAAGTGGTCAGCTGTGGCCGTGCACCGAGAGATCGTGTCGGTGGCGGGCCGCGCGGGGGGTCGGCCGCCGATCGATCACGAGCCGACGAAACGCCGCCGAACTATACCATTATTATATTCAATAATCGATGAGTATTAAGTGAAATTAATTATATTGGATAATAGGTCGATTCGTGACGGCGCTCGCGCAGTCTGGCCGTATTAGTGGCGCGCACGGCGGCGGCGCGTGACCAACGCGACGCCGCCGCAACGCCGCGCCCTACTCCATATAATTCTCCAACACTGACAACCCAGTTAAAACAAATATACACAATAATCAACAACATAAAAACTTACACCATTTAAGAAAACAATAAAAAAAGGATGTCGAGATAATTAAAATGAGCAAATCAATCAGCAAATTATTGTGATAGGCATGATTACTTAATTCTTCTGTTGTTTGCTTGTACGTTTTACTCCTAAACATTACTATACAAAATGTCTCATAATTGTTAGGGCATCATCATTTTGAAATCGTCAATCTCGTTGCAAAATAACGTAAAGTAATTCAAAGTGACATAATATTTCACCGGAAGGGAAAAATTCATATCGAAATGAAATCTTTTCAAACATAAATCATCTTAAATAACGTCTGTAACTTTCAAAGTGCAATATCAAGATCTGCAAAGCGAGTTAATTAACTGCACAAGCGAGCTGACAGTTTCCTTATTCAAAACATGAATTTAAATCATTTCACAACAAAAGCCAGTGCGATGCTTGTCTCGGTTCCATCCGATGTCACGAACATGGCTGCCGGGAGCGACCGGATCATTATGAAATAACCTTAATTGGTTTCCTACCGCTAGATAAATCAAGTAATGATGGTAGCAATGCCATTTATTAAATGTAAGCCTTACGTCATTTTCTTACAGCAGTACAGCGCCGTCGGGTGCCTAGATAATGGTGATTCCATTTAAGTCTCCGATTGACCTAGTTCACCTATGCCACGACCACTAAACAATATTCGACCGCACAATACACGCGATAAAATATATGATAAATGCCTTCCCAATGAAAACAATCCAATCTTTTAACAAAGTGGGGGCGTCGTATGCACAAAAAGAAACAAATGATACGTCCCAATTCATACATTTTAGTAGAAGGCGACTTGAAGTAACTCTTATCAAACAAAACAAATTCAAAAGACTGAACAATGACGTGGTAAGGTATCAGCGTTACCGGCTCCGTCGCCTCGGAATCCATTTACAATGCACGCCTGTAACACAACCCAACTAAGTTAATATTTACAACCATAAAGGAAAAAACCTAAATTAAATTGACCTAAACGATAAATAAAAATATAGAGAAGAAATTTTGTTGCTAGTATTATGATGACAGCAAGTTAACGCGAAAAAAAAATGAAATATTTTATATGATTTGTAGTTAATTTAAACAAAATGCTTTTTTTAAGTAATTCAATGAGGTAATAAGGAATATTTTAATGTTAACTGTTCAATTAAAAATACATTCAAGAAGTAATTAACCACCTACAGTGTAAGACCACTTACCAATACAAACATTTAAACTTAGACGTATTGTTTAACAGCTCTATTAACATGAATAAAATTCTTTTCTGAATAGAAAACAATTAACATTGAATGAGAAATGCTAAGATCGTCGGATGTAAAGGCGGTTCTTGTGACGCCGGCTATAAAGTGAGTGGCGAGGCGACGCGCGTGTGGCCACCGTAACTGTCTCACAACAATGCCCATTGATATAAAGAAAACATTTTTTATTTAAATACCACATTAAGACGCAAACATTATTACATAACGGCGGATTTCGTTTCAGGCCATTCGCTGATGCGATACTAAGTAAACTGTATATTAAAGGATTAACAAAATTTATTAAACGTGTTAGTCTGAGGACTTCTTTAAAACCGTTATCCTTTAAACCTTCATCAAAATGTATGGACGGTAAGAATTACTATTTTTTTTTCTTTTACAATTGGAACACTTATGGATCTTCTACAAGAGGTGTGACAGAAAAAAAATCAATCGATGGTGATGGCGAGTACCCACATGAAGTGTCCTTCAGTTAAGTAAATGACAAAACAAAATGTATTTAAACAGTGACTACTGTTAACACAGCAGATGGATTCCATCAAATTAATTAATCTTTAACAGTAAGTGAATTCTTACTCAGATGGAAGGAACTATTCCTTTCTTAAAATGATTCAAACAAATATTTTATTTAACTAAATGAATAACCCAACATCTATAATACAGAGCGGTACTTTCGGACTACATCTTAGATGCTGGTCTGTCACAAATTAATAAAAAAAAGCATTAAAATGATATTTGAGTCCTCATATCGTATCAGTTTACATCATGTTTTAATTAGATAAATGATCGCAGTAAATACTCAAATGATTCTTGAACCATGAAAACGATAATTTACTAAACATTCAATAACCTTCCATCGAGGAATAAATTAATTTAAAATACGACATCCAAAGTGATATTGAATTTCTCGAAGCTCTGATACCGCGCATTTCATAACATGAATTGATAAATTATTTTAGAAATATTGCTTAAGTATCCACTATACCTACTACTATTATGGCTTTCGATTATCCTGACGGATTGAAAATCGCACGAGTCGCTGCACACATTAGGTGTATTAAGAGATGCGAGGAAGGCGCATTGAACAGCGCAGAGCTGACATGGACCCGCCAAAAAGTTGATAACAGCTAAAAACACTACCACAAATTTTCAAATTTTTATTCATATTTTCCGCTTTTTAGAGTAAATTAAGATATCAAATATCGCTCGTCTCCAAATGTTGTTTTTCTATGAAATAAACAACCTACAAATTATGTTATTATTATTTTTTTTTGTAAAAATTGGACTCACAATAAATTATTAGTTCTTTTATTTCAGCGGAAAATAAATTACAACATATTTTTAATGCGGTGTTTGTCGTTTTATAGCGATAACCTGTCACTTTAAAAAGGTACATTAATTATATTGTAAGACATAAATGTCTATAATAATATTTCATATGAATGCAAGTAGAAGAAACATTATATTTATATCTGTGACTCGTACGTCCACTATCTAACGCCATCTATTTATCATTCGCAATCAAACCTTGTCGCAGTAGTTTGATTAAACGTTGGTTTGAGCGGGAGAGACAGGCAGGTAACTGTTCAAGGTCTCACGCAGTCGACCCATCATCCTTCATCACTCGATCTCCTTTAACATTAATTTTGTTAAATAGTTAATACGGGCGCAGGTGTGATATCTCTCTTATCCACAACGCCTTTAGAATACGTAATCTGAATTACCTCAAATAGACCAAAGGTAAAATATGAATATTATTTTTTAAATATTTTCTTTACCGTGACTACTTTAATAAGTTAAAAACAATCTTATCCGCCGAATGTGTTTAAAAAATATTGTACGGTACGTTTGCAGTTACAGACGATGAACACTTTCAGAATATTGAAAATTATAAAGGTTAGAAACGTTCTATTTGAATGCTTTATAAACAATAAGTACCCAGCCGTAGAATAACTTTAAATAGGTCCTAGGAGGCCGCAGCCGCAGTGTAGTAACCAGTTACAAGCGGGTTGCATTATCGATGCACGATCAGTTTGTGACGTGTCGGGTAATTATGAACGTCTTAGTTTTCTTCTCGGACGTTATTCGCTCGATGTGGACCTGCATTATGGAACGGGTAATAAACAACTTTGTGGAGCGACCGCGGGCACCTGCAATCGAACGCCTGTCGCGGCCGCATTAATAGTGTCGCGCGACACTATCTGATAGTCAGCCGTGCGCCGCCAGCCGCCGCCCAGGCAACTTCTCAGACTGCGTGCCATATAATTATCGCCACAAAACTTTCATAACTCCAGCCC
>JAOPJD010000003.1:2653450-2665402 GCA_026167825.1 Papilio polyxenes | reverse complement strand
AAATTAATTCTTTAATTATTAACCTCCATGAAATGTTGATAAGTATATTCCAAAGCACTTTTGTGTAATGTAAGGCAAGATTGTTGTTCAGCAAACAAAGCAATCCCTAAAGAATTACAAGGATCAAGCTGGTTCATCAAAAAAGTACAGCAAGCTTTTGTAACAGCATGCAGCTGAAGTAAGCTTGCTGTTGCCAGTAGCATCTCAACTGATTCCTCCTTTAGCTCTGCAAATAAAAATATATTGTGAAGGCAAGCTTCTGCAAAATGAAACCAAATATGCTTGATAAAGAAACAAAGTATTAACCTATTACACCAGTGTAGCAATAATGCACCAATGATTGGAGAGCTGTTGAGTCAACTCTTTCCATTGAGATTTCATTTAACTTTGCTTCTTTCATAGAACCTGTAAACATCGCTGCAAAATACTCGCTGCATGATGATAACACTACTTTATGTGCCGGAATCCTGTCATCAAATAAGTGAAACAATGAATTATTGAACAACTAGCTGTCGCCCGAGACTCTGTCTGTGCGGAATAAAAAAAACTCTAGATCTGTTTCAAATTTCATCAAGTTCCATTAAGCCGAAGATACCTTCTAGCAAACATCCATCCATACATCTAAACTTTTGCTTTTATAATATTAGTAAGATCTAATCACATATAGTTAAACCTGGATGAGCGAGAAGCATCTTAATGCGAAAGTCATTGTGTGGTCCTAACGAACAACCTCTATTACTGAGAAATTAATATAAGAGAGTCACCAGAGTAAAAATTAATAGCTTTGTTTTCTTTTTCAATTCCTACTATTAGCTTGCACATCAATCATGTTCATTTAGTTACTAGAGGTCGATCGCGATTTAGTGAGCGCAAAATAAAAAAGTAGCCTATGTTACACCTGCATACATCAGCTACCTTATACCATACCAGTAAAAGTAATTAAGTCAGTGTCAAAAATGTTCCCGTCAATTAAGAGATTACGATTAAAAGATTGGATTTTCCTTATAAGCGATTGCAAAATATGGTTCTTTTCTGATATTACATACAGATGCTACAATTTTATTAATTGTACAGATATATTTTGTAACTCAAATTAGACTCACTTCCCATTAAAAGATTTTTTTAAATTTGCTACACAGCTTTCATCCTGATGACAATGCAATTTTTTACATTCAGTATTAACATATATCCAAGGTATCCACCACAGCAGACAATATTTTTTTGCACAATCACCCAAAATGAATAACAAATAAAAGGGCTTGACTTGGATAGTCATGTAAATAAACACTAAATCACCTCAAAAGTTCATCACATAGATTTGTACCATTAAGCTGCAGCTCAACAACTGAATTAGCGGTTTTAGCTAAAAATTATGTACAACATATTACTATACAAACTAGCCATGTTGCAGAGTGACAAATCTGGTAATCACAGCTAGTTACAGACAACAGTCCATGCAATTGAACGGACAGAACAGACAGTAAAAATGGTCTGATTTACATTATTCACAATGCAGAACACATGTTTTTGCTTTTTTAGTTAATTATTGATTTCATTAAAATGTTCCAATCCGAACCTATCTTACTTGTTTTCGATCAATTTATAATGTTATCTCAGCTAACCAGTTTGGTTATTACACATTATTTAACAAGTTCTAAACCTAACTTAACCAGTATATTTTCCTTATATAATGTTCCTAACTTACTCTAACCAATGCAGTTTTTATATATTTTTTTTCTTAATAAGAAATTATGACCCCAAAAAACTTCAAAAAATGTAAATGAGATCATTTCGTATCGCTTAATATTAACTTAATGAATATTCGGCATGATTCGCTATTGTAAAGTATTAACAAAATGAATTGCTAAAAGCAGGAATTGAATTATTTTTTTTAAATCACTTGTTCTTTGTGCACAAACAAAGAAATTATAGACTGAACGAAACAAAGGATGTGAATGGGACTTACCTGCAACCTTCGGAAATAAGCACTACATCACAAAGCGTCTGTGATCGATAATATCCGTATAAATTTTTTAGAGCAAGTTCGGAATGACCATTGCTATAAAATTCATCTTGTTTCGATGTGCTTGTAAGACTAATTTGACTGAAGTCTCGGGGCAATCCCTCGTCGGTTGAATTTGTGGAAACATTATCAATAGCTGTTTCTGAGTTTAGGGGATCACGAGCTGACATTGTGAAAAGTTGTGAACACCAAACCAAACTAACTGAGTTAACTAAGACTAAGCGGCAATAAATCAATAAATAAAAACAAAGGCATGTCAGACGCAGACGCAGACGCAAACGTCGAGTTGCGACTTACGACCTTGCAAGACTGACACTGTCAAGAATTGTGAATTGGTTGACAGACTGCATGGACAGGCTATAAGCTGTAATATTTGTGCCTATTCGATTTATGTGAATTTACATTTACTTGTAGTAACACTAACAGGCGCTCATTGCCTTGTTTACACCAGGCCAGCTCAGTAGGCCAGTTGGGCTGGTCTGTCATGGACGGTGTTGTCCACATTACGCCAGTCCAGTGGGGATGTTAAAAAAAAATAAACGGTTATGAAAAAAACGATTATAATACGCTTATTTTCGATTTTTTTGGAACGATAATTTTTTTACAAAAATCGATTTTTTAAAAAACCAATTACATAATTTATTCGATTTTTCAAAAAGCGCTATCGATGAGATTTTAAAAATTATCATTAAAAATTGTTGGAAATGAATGAGTCAGTTTAATATATTTTTATATATTCTAATTCTTATGCCTTCTAATATTAAACTAAATGAGAAAAAAACTCTGTCTCTCTTTCGTGCTAAAACTAATGAATTGATTTAAATTAGATTTGGTACAAAGATAGTCTAGCTCTAGAGCCTGAAGAAAGGACATAGGTTACTTTTTAAATAGAAATAGAATAGAATTGAATTAAATAAAAAAAGGGTTTGCAAGTGGCTGAATGATGGAATGGGAAATTAAATGGAAGTATCATCAATTTTGTAGTTAATTAGTTTATTTTAAGTCTGTTAATTTGATATAAATAAATGACATTTAAAATTTGTTAAAGTTTTACTCTCTAGGGTGCAAAATAACAATAGGGAATAGTAGGTGAAAGTTTGTATGGACATATATAAGGTTTATGAGAATGTTATGTATGTTTAATATGTTTTGATGTAGGGATGATAACATTGAGTAAAAAAATCGATTATTCGAAAATCGATTTTTTTATAAACACAAATATCATAAACTATCTGTGCTCGTGACTTCGTCCGCGTGAAATACTGTTTTTGGGTAGCATCTTAATGATTTAGGTTAATTATTTTACTTAAAATTATAAAAAATCGATTTTTGAACAATCGATTTTTTTTTTACAAAAAAAATCATAGAAGTTTTTATGATTCATCCAAATATTTCTAAAAAGAAGCTTATTTGTTTCAATATCCGATTTAATGATTTGATTCAAAGAATTAGGTTAGGATTCATTTCATTTCATCTCATCAAATTTCATTTTCATGTCATATCAATAAAAATAATCTACTGAAGACTTGGCTGTTAATAGTTCCCTTTGCCTACCCAGAATGGGTGAAGAAAACAAAAAAATCTCTGCTTATATTATTTTACGGTTGGCGCCATTTTCCAAAAATTTTAATTAGTTGAGTTTATTGTGTTTTTTATTATTCTATTAAATTGCTTAATTTTTTCGCAACTGTATTAAAAATAGTTGTTCAGTACACGTGCGGAACCGTCATTACAACTTGTTCCGACGGTCAACTCTCTCCTTCGGCTGCGCCTAAGCTCGGGTAGACATTATTTGTCGGAACTCTTTGCAATGACAGGCTTCCCACACTCGTAATGAAATATACTATACAGCATTCATACTTTTGTCTAATACTTGAGATACTAATACCACTAACTGACTATAGGTTCAATTGCAATCAAAATAATTAAGTGTAAAAATATTGAATTAATGTGTTATAGAATGTATAGTAATTTTGGTATGGTTAACTGTTTAGCGATTAACTTTAACTTGCATTAAATTTTCGAGAATTTAAAGCTTTAACGATTAACGAAGTTAATTTTTTTAATTAACGATTAACGAAGTTAACTTTTCGATTAACTGTGCCCACCTGTGTTATAACCATTCTATCAATAGGTACAACTTTTTTCATACGTAGTTACATATTACGAAATAGGTACATACTCTTTGCGTAGTTGCATTACGGCTTTGGAGCTCCATTTTTTAATGTTTAATTCCGTCACTGTCTTGACTTAATACATTTTTATTTTTGTTGTTTATTAAAAAAAGACAAAAATGACAATAATAACATTGACAGATTAAACATTCTAGATAAAATATATACAATTGTTTAGTCAGAACTGAACTGGCCTGTCCCAGAACGTCCACACTATGCCAGTTGCGGCGGAATGGCCGAACTGGCCTGAAAAGTAGAACGCCATCCCAGTTATCGGTCAGACTGGCTTTTTGGCTTCCATTAGTGTCCACATTAGACCAGGTGTATGTCAGCGCCGATTTCGAACGTGACTGTCCTACTGAGCTGACTTATCGTGAAGGAGGCAATAAGGCAATTGGCTAAAATATTTTTTAATTTATGATAATAATTTATTTTTCTTTTAACTGATTATTCCCTCCATTCCCTTATCACAACTTATGTAAATGAAAGAACAACAATTTATCTTTTTTTGATTCATGAGATTTTTCAGTGGTTAGCCACCCATTACATACCAGCTACTTAACCTGAATATTGTAAACCTACATTATATGCTGTCATAAAAGGTAACATTATATCCTTTATATTAAAACAAAACTTGAAAAATCATTGTATGCAGTGGCCGCAAGCCGTCACAATCCCGTCGTAGACTAGTTGAGACAGAAAATCGAACTGCCACATTAACTCATCGTCGTCGTTCCGAAGGAAAGACCAGATTAGTACGAGTAAAACTTTCAGGCTGCTAAGTTATGAAATCAAGGATGTTAAAATATAGTATTCTTTTCTATAAATAGACTACTTAGTAATATCCTATTAAACTAAGTACTATAACCATATGTAAGCCATGCTGACAAACTCCTTGAATACATTTGAACTCTCCATTTATCGAGCCTTTAGGATATTAGACAAGTAAGGGTGTTAAAAATTTATGTTGAAAAGACTTTGTTACGGATACAATTTCTTAATAAATGGATTTTTTAGTAATCAATTTTTCTCTGTCGTTGCAGCCTTGTCCGGCTGGTCATAGACTAGTTGATTAACATTTCATAAATGTAGGCCAGATTAGTAGAACTTTGCAATCAGAAGTTGTACTGCTTATGATTTTTAATTAGTTTGTGTGCGTCCCTCGAATGTACCTTGACTGCAAACTTCAAGTTGTTGGTGTGTTAGTAGCTATTATTTTAAGCGATTGGTATAATAAAATAATAGTTGTAATCTGGCTGAGGCATTTATTAACATTTATTTTAATTATTTATCTTAATACAACATATATAGTAATTAACAATACATAATAAATAGTCCAAAAGTATATTACGCCTACAAAATAGCGTAGTCGTTATAAGATTATCGCCAAGGGAGTTGCTTACAAATGTTCTACGAAAAGTAAAGGCAACTCATCTATGACACTGTTGAAGGAATAGTAATTTTCTCAGGTAGAATGAAAATTGTCAAGTGTCATAGGACTAACAAGACGCCATTCGGTCTAAATGTTGTGCAGTGGTGTGTCCCGTCCCATTGTTGATGATTGTTTCTCTTAAGAAAGTGACGACTATCTGATAGAGCATCAGGGCAAACTTAGAACCCTATGACCCGAACATAGTAGTAATGTGCTTTTGACTGCGTTGTAAAGATTAATAAGAAAAATGTTTTCATTCCTCATAGGGATATAACGATAACGATTTTTTGTGCGGTAGTAGTTGATTATTGTTTGTCCATTTTGGAAAACATAACATTCTGTGAAAATATAATGTAAAATTTCTATCTAGTTTTATTGAAACAGATATAAGTATCTACAAAAATAGTTGCATTTTCAAATAATATTATTATGAAATCAACTGAAGCTATGTAACATCGCGTCAGTGGAAAACGGCTTACAAATTTATAGACATCGCTTCTATGAAAACCTTTCCTTTATATAAATTCTATTTAACTGGTTCATAGGTATAAAGAGTAACAACTACAAGTGTGACATCTAAAAATATTTTTAATTAGCCCTCAACAATAAATTAGTCAAAGTCGTTCATTTCAATTGAGCGCAAAGATAAACCATTTTAGGTAGACGGATGACAAAGTTACAGATTGTGAATAGCATCGGTCTACCTAAATGTAATTTAAAATCGCATCGGAAGAATATGTGAGCATTATAATTGACCTCGATGAAGAGGCGGGTATACCAAGTAATGTAGGAGACGGTTTGGCTTTGCGCAATATTTTAGCATGATGTAAGGTGGATGAATGTGGAAGAGTCAAGGCGGGTGCAACTAACGAGCTAGAGAGTAGCAGGTGTCAATGTAGCTCAAGAGAGCAGCAGGGTGCAGATTGAATCGATGTCAACTCTCTTGATCCTACAACGAGTACAATGAAAACTGCGTCAACATTTAACATTTCAAATAGACGTTAAACATCAATGGTATTTTAATTTCTCTATGTACATTAAATTGACAAAGAATTGATAACTGTTTACAAATTATGAGTACATATGTAAATAAATAAATGGTAGCTTATAGATAAGAAGTATATAATCAAATAAAAAGGATAGACAGAATTGACAAACAATTGCTGCATATCGGCAAGGTTTAACTAGAAAAAAATTTAGCCCGCATCTTATACAGACCCGTATAGTTTTACAAGTAAGTATGTAAATAAGGTAATAATCACATCGATAGGTACATAGATTATATACGAGATCATGATTTGCGTCTTATCCTATAATATTTAAAATATCACAATAAATTGCTGTGCACATACGAAACAGGCAAATTTTGAGTGCAATTACGTAAATATATTTTTAGCAATTCAATTAAGTACTAAGAAATAAAATACATTTAAGAAATTATAGATTTAATTACATTATATTTAAAACCACGAATATTTATGAATGTAAGTTCGCCGTAAGATCGAGGATAATTTTTTGATTTTTTTTTTTTGGATAAAAAGTTTAGATATAGTGAGTTAAATAAATGCTGAGGTACCTAGGTATTATACATTTTAATTGTTTGTAAAATGAAAATGATTGTTTAACAAGTTGTTCAAGTTCAAATGTTTTTAATTTTTAGAAAATATTTGAGGGTTGCAAAACATCTTTGATTTGAAGAAAAAAATAATTAAAAATCTAGATAGACAATAAAAAAACACAAATTTAGGATTATTTTACAGACGTGTCACTATAATAAGCATACATGTTTTTATAGTTGTTTAATTCAAATGCTGCGATCGCGATGTATTAGCTGTGGTACAAGGTAGAACAACTGAAGATTTTTTTAATAGTTGTATAACGGCTAGTCAGATGGTCTGACATAGATAGAATAGCGAGGTTATCATTCCACCGAAACATCTGCAGCAAAACAATTTCTAATGCCTTTGTTTAATGAACCGACGAGAGAATAAGCAGAAAAAAATACATTTCCTTTCTAAATAGTTAAGTTTGGGAACCTTTAATAATTAGAATAGGCTGGGAAAGGGACGAGGCTTAGAATTAGCCCTCCGGTAGCTTATTAATAAGGTGCACCGCAGAACACTCAACACGTCCGTCTTCTGTGAGATCGTGGCATTTCAGTGGTCCGGCGAGCCCATTAAGCAATAGATATGTTTGTGGCAGGTCCTACCGCTGTTTAGTTAAAGGTCCCTAATTGTAAGATTCTATATCATATTTTAATACAACTTTTATTTACTTAGCAACTAAAGTGTTATTAAGTTATCGTCAAATGTTTTAATTTTTATGCGAATTAAAGAAGCTTTTATCCATTAATTAATTTATTTATATATCAGTTCATCCAATTGTTTTCAAATAATCTCAATATTTTGAATTTTATTCGATGATAGGATTTAGCTTAGATGGCTCTTCTGATAGAAAAAAATATAAACAATTATTGGCACAATCCAACCACCCACCCTCGAGGAGTGTCAAAATATCTGTTGTTACAGTCCTCGAGGTTAACTTTTGTCCAACAGGTGTCGTTCTTTGTAATAATAATAGGATAAAGCAAACAAGAAGGTAAGCAAACAGATAGATAATGCTCCTAGTTACAACACCTCTACGAAGCTATACATCTGATGAATGTTATAGTAAAATAACGTATAATTTAGTTTATTTTATTAGCAGTGCAAATTGTATTCAATAATACAGCAAAACAATAGCACAAAAATTCCTACCCAAGCAGAATTAAATTACTTTTTTTGAGAATTAGATCTCATTCTCAATTATTACGCAATCGTTTCCATTAATACAAAGAGGTCGCGGACATTCGAATTAAAATTCATCAGTATTGACAACTTTCAATAGTTTAATATGATACCTATTGGTACATTACTATGTAGAGATAAATCGACGATAAGATTCACATCAAAGCAGATCTAGAAACAAAGGTTGAAATGAACTTGGTTGAAGACCAAAATATAAATACAAGTACCACTAAGTCCGATGGCTCAAGAACAGTATAATGCGACAAACTTATCTGGCCTGGTAAGCAAATGTGGAATAGTTCATAGGGCGATTCCTGTCAATGTCAAAAAAGTGTCACAAGATGCTTGGCAAATTACAGCTGTCTCGGCGAGTTCCAACATCGTAATACCTGTATATCAACTTACCACACAATATAATCTTTGAAGAATATAGAGATAACATTTTTTTTGTGTATTGAATAATTCCGCGCTTGATCACGATGTCCCCTGATGTTGAGTGATAATATTTTTTATACAGGTGTTACGATAGTTCATAATATAATGGTAAATTTTACGCATTTTCTTTAAAACTAATCGCCACTGAAGCGCCCCTCACACCAGGCCAGATAATTTTGTCGGACTATGATGTCCTTTCAGACATTAAGGGTATTTTATTTAATTTTAAGTCGGCGATTAACAACATTCTTTTTATTTTAATTTTATCAATCTTCTTCAAAGTTTAGTACTAAAATTTTGACTGTGTTATGTTTAGTAGAATTGTCTTTTGATTACATTTTTTGGGATCGTAAAACGGTGCATAATAACTCAATGAATCCAATACATGGTAACAATGGAGTTAAACATTTTGCATATTGCGCTCGTCACCCCAAGATTAAAGAATATCTGGCGTAGATAATATAATATTAGTACGTTCTTCCTTAGAGAGGTAATAAATGCTAATTTCATAAAGTAATATTAATTGGAACTAAAACTAAAGTATGGTTTGATGTGCCTCCTTAATCTTATTCGGATTTATCGTCTTTATTTATACTATGTTCACATCCTATATCATAGTACATTACATTTACAAATTTTTCTTTAGGGTGCCTTTGTTGGAAGATGGCCGTCGCCGCCGCATAGTTTGTTACAAGCCAAACAGAATAGATCTTTTACAGTAATCTCTGCGGACCGTTTAAGGAAAATTTTTCTTAACTAAGATTATAGCCTCTAATATACTCATATAATTATATTTTTTAATTTATCTTTATGCAAATTTTAATAAGTATGCACTACAGACACCAAAGTTTCTTTACCTAGATCACTACAATTTTAAATGTGCATCATTTTTTTACATACACCTTTTTTGTATTTTTTTTGTGCAATAAAACAATTATACAATAGGATGAAATTGAATTAACATTAACGTACATCACACGCGACTAACTTCTAAAATAAGCTTAATAAAAACCTTTAGGTAATTTTTTTTATTAATTTACTATGCCATAAAATTTACATTTATTAACATTATAATAAATCTAAAATCCAATAGAATTAGTAATTTATATTAATAATTTATTTACACCTACATTCTAGAATGTTTAGGATGTGAACAATAGTAATTTGCCGTTGATTTTAAAACTATTGTGAATTTTTAACTTGATCAGAATATGTTTATTAAATTAGTGACACATTTGTAAATAAAATTAAAAAACAAGACTTAAAAAAGGAATATTTTGTAAAATACATTTAGGTACCTCAAAATAGTAATGTGCTTGTTTTATATGCCAGAAAAAATGTAAAACAACGAATATATTATGTAAAAAAATCTAATGTAGTTAAACTATACAATAGGAACTGATTCATGACTAGAATCGATAACAGTTCAGACTTCTTCGGCAAATGATGCATCTTATTATACAATATTACTAAATAAAAATATCTACGGAATGATTTACAAGGAATTAACGGTTATAAATAGCTGCCGTAATGAAGACCACTGTTAGGTAACATTCGAACTTTACCCGTTTGGAGAAACCCAAGTCACCAGTTACATATAGGCCGAACATTAAAATCAATTCAATTCGTTAGGTTAACTTATGTACATATACAGACATCCTATTTACTTTACAACCCTCATATATATAAGGAATGTACGGAATATTAAATTAACATAAACTACAAGAGATCAAATAAATATTACAATTGATGACATGTTCCTATGTCTGTGTCTGTAATTAATAACGTTTTATACTAACCATTTATCCATTAAATTACAGTCTTAAATTGTTTTTCATTAATAAATTTAATAATAAAAAGGGAAATGATTAAGCTGCACGTAGATAGAATATTGGGACGAACCAGAATTACTTAGTGTGCTCATCAAAACCAAGGCGTATGAAATCGCCCTTTCTGTTCGCAGTCGGAATCCTCACACACTTTGAGTGCTCATGTTTTGACATAGACTGCACCATTTCTGATATGTTTTTTTTTAAAAGCATTAAGTCTCACATCTGGTTACGCCCGAATGTTATCTTGTGTATTCGCAGCTTCCACTGAACTCTCGCACATGTCGGTCGATTGTATCTATGTCAGTCTGTTAGGGTTCGTGCAGTACTGTCGGTTCGGTAGCACTAGGGAATGTTGTCGGAGGGATGGATTGTTTAGCGGCCGCGCGCCCATCGCAGGAGCGCATCTGCCAACACGTCTAGATGAGCTTTTGTCTGAAAAACAACAGAAACATTTTGTTAATAACTTGAGTTACTTTTTTATATCATAAGGTGGCAAACCAGCAAGCGGAAACCTGAATTCGCCTTAATAGCGAAGAGATGGAATGAATGCGAATATTTCTCCCTTCCATGCGTCCCTACCTCCGTCATATCCACTTTACTTATAAAAAAAAGGGTGAGAAGGGCAAAGGATGGGAAGGGCAAAGGGACTAAAATTAGGGCTCCGGCACGCACGCTCATCAGACGAAACGTGGAATTGCTTCCACTGTCATCTTTGTGGTCGTGGTATTGCATCGGCCTATACGTGCAACAGATGTTGCTCTTGCTGGCGTCTGCTACTGTTAAAATAAGGATGTATGGGTTCCGTCGGTTAATTGTACAAAGCATTACCGTTTTATAAAACATGCAGGCCTGGCGGTCTTCGTCCTCGCCGTTGGGACAGTCAATGAAACCGTCACACAGCACGTGGTCGTCGATGCAGCGGTAGCGGCCCTGCCGGTCGGGCGTCGGGCACGCGAACCGCTCCATACCGTCCGCCGCCGGCGGGCACTCTACAGGGCATTCACAACATATTTGATATTGCGGTTACACACTACGGTTACGGTTTAATGTGTCACAGCATACCGTGTTCCATTTATATAAATGTCAAAGCAGGTTTTAGTCTTTGACCGGACAAAGCAAAGGGCCGCCGTTGTACTAAGTAAATTCTTCCACTTTTGGTGAAGACTGAGATAAATATGACAAACATATGCATATCATGCCGATACTCATTGACTTTCGTTTTTATGAACGCATACTCACTCAAAATTTATTGTTATCTAATTTGTACTCC
>JAOPJD010000003.1:957652-971545 GCA_026167825.1 Papilio polyxenes | reverse complement strand
GCAGGTTGCATCACGATGTTTTCCTTCACCGTAAGAACGTCGGATAAATGTACATATGTAAATCGAAAATTGAAAAAACTCGAATTCGAACCCAAGAGCTGCAGATTGCAAGTCAAGTGCTCAACCCCTGAGCCACCGACACAAATCTTACAGCAAGTAACAAAATATTAAGAGTTGAAATAAAAACGAAAGCTTTTATTGGCCACAGAATGCTTCGATGGCATTCGCTAATAAAACAAACATTTCTTAGAATATGTCGATACGAGACAAACAACGTTTGCCTGTTACGAGAATAACAACGAAGCAATAAATACAAAGTATATTATAATTTGATGAATTAAGTCATCAGGGTGGTCTATTTCAAATTGTAATTTTTTGAAGATATATATAGCATGTTTTTTATTAACTAAACTAACCTAAACAACCTAAACATCAAAAACTAACCTATGTAAACATCTCAAATATCTTCTGGTGTAATTATTGGGTGTATTATTGTCTTGTACTTTACATAGCGTCGGTTTCTGAGACCAACATTTCTGTATAAATCGTCATCCTATCTATGACAAAACAGACATAATAATATGTTTAAAACGAATATTTTGGTCTCAGAAACCCACGGTTAATAATTGTTAATTTGCTTTACTTTCTCAGAAATGCTATACCTCAGTCACTATTTTAGAATGTTCACATCACTTATGTTAACCCTTCAAATGATCAGTTATTTATTATTGGTGGTGATTTTGTTTTCCGCGAGTTCATTGGCTGCAAAAGATGGCGTGTTGATCGCGTCATCGTTTCGCATTTCGCCGAACTCCGAGAACAATGCAGATGTAAACCGAAGCTGCGGTTACATTACTAAATTAAACAACTACCTACTGTTTTATCTTTATAAAATAACTCTCTTCTAATGTCTTGAACTGGAAAGAATCTTACTAATATTATAAATGCGAATGTTTAGATGGATGAATGTTTGTTTGAAGGTATCTCCGGAACGGCTGAACGATCTTTATTAAATTTGGAACAGATGTAGAACATATTAATCATCACAGCGTTACATTATTTAAATTTATCACTTAACTAGCTGTCGTCCGCGACTACGTCAGCGCGGAATTAAAAAAAAAATAATAAGTAGTCTATGTGTTCTTCCAGACTATGTTCTATATTTGTGCCAAATTTCATCAAGATCCGTTCAGCCGTTCCGAAGATAACTTCAAACAAACATCCATCCATCCATCTAAACATTCGCATTTATAATATTAGTTAGATGAAGTCAAATTTATTCGTGATAATTAGCATATATTCAGCTATAGTTATATACATATAGTAAAACAATCAATTAAATGTAATCAACTATCTTAAATATAATATAAAAGCTAAAATATATCATTAAAAGGAGTCCCTTTAGGCAGGAGGAGTTAGATTAATATATAATGTGGTCGACGTCAAGATAAATGGTTAAGGTGACATTTGACACAGCTCCTCTGGTGGCAGTTTTAGTTAAGACGAATTAATGTAATCGAATAACTTATTTCTTAATCACAATAGGTCTTATATATACACAGTTATATAAAAAGTATAACACTCATACTATGACTCGAAAGATATGACAAATTACACCGTTAATTTGTTTTTATTTAGAGCAAAGAATTGTCGCTTTGACGATTCGTATCGTGGGAGTAATTTTCTTTCCGCCTGTCCACCTCTGTATGTTATGCCGTGAAGCTTAATAATAAAAACCGTTGTATAATACGAGCAGGCCTGCACGTGTCGGTGACGTCACAGATATCTAATGCTGACACCTCAATTACTCATCCGTGTAAACATTGCCTTGTTCCCGGCATAATTTAATGATAAGCTCTCGGTAAAGTTAATGTTTAATAATAATTATAATTTACACGAATAATTAATTAATTATAGTAACTTTTAATTACATTTAACTTTATTTTTTTTATCAATAATTTCATAAATATTTTAAGAAGCTTCAATTATACGTCTCACAATATGCTTGTGTATATTTATGATAGAGGTCACTGAATGACCTTTCTGATAGCCAGACAAGCGTAACTTGTTCATCTTACTAATATAAATGCGAATGTTTGGATGTATGGATGTATGTTTGTAACTCTAAAACGGGTCAATAGATCTCGATGAAATTTGGCATAGATGTAGAACATATTCTGGAAGAACACATAGGTTACTTGTTATTATTTTTTTAATTCCGCGCGGACAGAGTCGCGGGCGACACTAACTATAATTAATATATTATGCTATATGGCTATCTATTTAAAATGTAAACAGTTGATAAGATAGGTAAACATTTTGTATGTTTGCGGTTAGTTAATTTAGTTATATAAATAATATATTTGAACCTCGTACAAAATATATATCTCATGTGAATCTCTTTTTATTTGTACTCAAGCCTTATTCATCCAATAAGGGGAATCTTAAGCGAGTTTTTTTCGATATTCATAAAATTCTTTTAACAATTAGTTACTGTAGGTAATTAGTTTACTATCCCTCGTTAATTCTTTCTTTTTTTTTATAAATTTTTGATAGATTAAGATTACAATAATTACCAATTTAAAGATTTCTAATGAAAATTATTAAAGTAGGTAATGATTTTTAATGTTTTTGATAAAAGTTACATCAGGCATGATCGACAGGATGTGTGGCAAATGCCATGCAATATGCCATGTTGCATCGACCGACATTCAGGCGTCAACTATCAGCTATGGCGCACCGTATTTCCTAATTAGGTCGAGCTTTGACAACGTACTCATAACCCAAGCGGTGTTTTGTAGCTAGGGTTGTCAACTTACAAAAAACGTAGTACCAAATGGTCATACCACAGAAAGGGATAAACAATAACTTGTCAACCCTTGACTCCTCACAGACGAAGAAAATATAGATTGACTTGTTTGACTCGAACTGACCCGAAGATATCGATGTCAAACTCGTAAACAAAATATGCACGATGCAGTAGTAGAAGTTCGGTGGCTCAGGTTAAGCACTAGACTTGTTATATGAAGGTCCTGGATTCGAATCCCTCATGTACCATTTTCATATGTACATCTTCCGACATTCTTACGGTGACGAAAAACATCGTAATACACTTGCATATCTCTACGAAGAAATTCAAAAATAGATGTCAAGTCTACCAACCAGCACTGGACTAATGTGGTTGACTATGGCCTAGTCACCCCTAACTTAGGATAGGTTCCTAGCCCCTCAATGGGGATGTATAATGAACTGATTGTGATGAAGTAGTATTATTTATTAATTCGAAGAGGTGGCAACCCTAGTTGTAGAACGTTTACCGCTTTTAGTAAAATGTTTGCATTCATGACTTTAAAATACATTTTAACTTAAGTCATAAAATGTTTTCACCTTTAAGATTTAATGCTTAAAGTTAACTCTCGTCGTAATTATTTGTGGGATAACATTAGAGTTAATTAGTAAAAAAAAAAATTATAAAAACAGGAATAAACATACCTCATATACCAACATAAACTTTTTTTTTGAGTTTCGAATATAAAATGTATTTTTCAATGTATTACAAAAATGGTGTGATTTCGATGATAGTCATGACGAATTATCCAAGTCCTTTGTAAATTAAAATGATCAAGAATTTTGTTCCAGTCTCAACTAAGTAAAAAAGTTAAACCGAAATGCAGACAACGTCAAAGATTTATAGAAGAACGGTAACTGTTACAGAAGTTTTTTTTCCCGTCTCGGTCAGTGACCTAGCTTCATGTACTACTTGGGCATTACTGTCATCCTCGTACAATCCGCATACCAACTCGAGCACGTGTCGTCTACACTTTGAATCGGTCGTGGTCTAGTGCGCGTGAAAAGACTTTCGTAAAACTATAATTTATAGTTTGGTATAGTAGAGTAGAGGGAACTTTGAACCACATAGTTGAATGAAGGTTTTAAACTAGAACTAAATTAAAAAAAACAGGCTTCAAAACAAAGTATTCAAAAGCAGTAGCTTTTTAAATACACTGTTTTGGTAACATGAATTCATTTGGTGTACTAAATTCTAAGCACGTTCTGCGTACTTGTTTCATGCACCCAACTCGTGTTAAGACCTGCTAACCCAAAACTGGTTTACTGCCTTATAAAATGTGTAAACTATGCTTCTACTAATTCGATCTGTTTTAAATAATTACTTGTATATTAGCCCTCGATTTATTTCTAAACTTTTGTTCGTGTTGCGACGAAAAGTTAGGGTAATAGTTGCCAGTGTTTCTGTCTAAAAAAAAACAAGGAATTTATGCCCAAACACTTTTTACATATTTCAGCTTTCCTAATTAATGCGCTGCGAAATATAAACTGTCGCCCGCGACTCCGTGCGCGGAATTAAAAAAGTAATAAGTAGCCTATGTGTTCTTCCAGACTATATTCTACATCTGTGCCAAATTTCATCAAGATCTGTTTCCGATGCCGTTCTGGAGATACCGTCAAACAAACATCCATCCATCCATCTAAAAATTAGTAAGATTAAAACAGTAGTAACAGTCTCAATTTTATTATCTTTTTTGGTATTAAAAAATAGAACAAAAGTTTTTAGTTAGGTTTTATTTACCTGAAAGCTTTGGACCAAAAATTGATGTCACAAGAGGTGACGCCATTTTGCCTTTTAAAAGGGTTTCTAAAGCTCACCTCGTAAAGTTAGACGCAAAGCTTTCAAAAGTTGAGGAGCAGCTTAAGGGATCTATATTCTTGTCAAAACACACAAATAGATTATACATGACCGGACTGTTAGCTTACTTGGTTTAGTAAATAATTATTTATAATTGTCTTCCAAATATTGGAAATTAATTTTTAATATTAAAAATGAATATTTTAATAAAAAAAACACGGCTAAGGTTTCAAAAGGAATTAATTATTTAATTCTCGAAATAAATCTTCCACTGCAATAGATTAAAATTATAATCGTAAGCCGGCTAAACACATTCAGTTTTAACTGAACTTTATAACAACATATTTCTTAAAATGTACTAAGAAACAAAGTAAATTTATTTATGTACAAATAATTAACAACGCACACTAGAACCAGAGACAATCTTGTTTTAATTTATCAATCGTTAAATAACTGAATATAAGGAAAACAACTAACCTTGACCTCTATGGATATAAATATTATACAATAAAGAACGTTTATGGATATATTATAATAAGTCACTTGCGTAAACAGTAAGCAAACAATACGTGACATTTGTTCAGTTTCGACGGGTACGTAACGTCACGCTCTTTGTCCCGTCAGCAAGTTCAGCGTGCTACGGGACAAAGTAAACACGCTGCTGGTATTACGATCTTTAAATGCTTTAAGTTATTGAATACTTGAAACTACGGTTTACTTTGTTTGGTTCTTAATATAATTAATGTTAGATTTTTCAGTCAGGCATTAAGTAAATAATAATAATATGTCTAGCAATTTGTGTATTTATGCTACAAACTAGCTGTCGCCTGCAACTCCGTCCGCGCGGAATTAAAAAAAAATCTGTGCCATATTTCATCAAGATCGATTGAGCCGTTCCGAAGATACTCTCGAAGACACATCTCGCATTTATAACATTAGTAAGAAGTAAGATATACGCGCACTTGAACTCTTGCAGTTGTCAGGGCTATGGTTTCCACAACTCCACGACTAGAAAACTAAATCACGAGACCTGTTTAACCTCGCATCCCGCTAATTCTGCATCTTGTCTTGTGCAATGCATTTTGAGGTCTCAATATACGTTTACGAAAGTACAATTTTCAGCACATTTATTGAAGGTCAATACGTGAATCGTTTAGTCATGTTTAGGTAATTTAACACTATTCAATGTTTTATTATTTAAGATTCTATTTGTTGCAATAACATTCACTTCTGATGAATGATAAATGCGAATGTTTGGGTGGATGGATGTTTGTTTGAAGGTATCTCCGGAACCTCTCAACGGATCTCGAATAAATTTGGTACAGATATAGATCATATTCTGGAAGAACACATAGGCTACTTTTTTTTAATTCATTTGTTTTATTAAGATACAAAATATCGACAGATTTCTTTAAAAAAAAAATGAATATTCCAAACGTGTTTTGTCGATTGGCGCGTTTAGAAGATTATCTCTGGATTAAGTCCATATACCTTTTGGATGATTGGAAGAATACCTGAGCTTATTAAAAATAAAAACCTATGTCATTAATCAAACTTTGCGAGAGTATTTCGTGGGTTTTTACAAAGGCTTAGGCTGTTAATTATTGCTGTACAATTATAATGTTCAGCAAACGCATGTTAAAATTCAAATTATCAATCAGAAGAAATCCTTGCTTATACTCATACTAGCTTTTACCCGCGACTTCGTCCGCGCGGAATAAAAAATAGAAAATGGGGTAAAATTATCCTATGTCCGTTTCCTGGTTCTAAGCTACCTGCCCACCAATTTTCAGTTAAATCGATTCAGCCGTTCTTGAGTTATAAATGGTGTAACTAACACAACTTTCTTTTATATATATAAGATATAGCTATTAAATATTTCAAAAAGCTAACAGTATTCATAATAAAAAGTATAAGTACGATATCAGTTTGTTGACTACCAGCCAGGGTTGTTGACATCGTGCAGGGCAGGATATAGCAGGAATAGTGCAAAAAAAGAGCCTCATGTTTGCACCGGTAAAAACTTTTTTAACAGTCTTCAAAAAAGAGGAGGTTCTCAATTCGTCTGTTTGTTTTCGTTACCTCTATTTTTATAGGTAGCTTCTTATATTGGAATATTTATTAGAAGTGTGTATTCGCGTTTACTCATACAATTGATAACAGTTAACAAGGACCACTTGAGTTTGGGTGACGTCTTCACAGCGATTACTCAGTACAGCTCAATGAGCAGTTACGGCAGCAATGACCCTTGAGATAATCCGTAATATTTGCCACACGATACCATACTTAAATAAGGACATTAAAATCGACCCTAATACCAAAAAGTGTACATCCGAACACGGTATTTACGAATACATGAGTGATTTTGACTTACTATTTTGATATTGGTTTTTGTTTTTTTTTACGTCGGTTACTGTAATTAATATAAACGTACGTAATATCGTAGGATAAAATTAATAGGATACGTTATACAAAACTAAAACTCAAATTAATATGCATTTAACATTAAAAAAAATCAGGATAATCCACCTATATCCATATATTTGGTCACCACAAATTCAATCAAGTTCTTGGCGGAGAATTTATGAATAATAACCGAAAGCAAGTTCGTTGGAACCAATCGAATCGTCTCAAGCCTTTGTTCGGGATGGATTGTATATAAAATGAACCACAACGTCTATGATCAGGTAGCTTGGGAACAACGAAAGGTGGGGGAAGGTGTAAATGCACAAACCACAAACTTGCAAGATTGAACACGCGTATCACAACTATGTGCATTTTAGAAGACTATTTTAATCGTTATTTAAAAAAAATGTTAAACATCAATTTGCTCCAGTATTAAACTATACTTAAAGCAATCATTTATAATACTAACCATTGCATAATTTATCCCAATACAGAAGCTCTTTAGGGATTTAAATTGAACAAAGCCAGTGTTTATATTGACATTTCGAATGCATTTAGGAAAAAAGCATGAATTAAAATATTTGTATTAGGACATATGCTTACCGCGAATGCGATGTTGATGAATATGAAGATCTTCTCAGCAGTGCAGAGCCCCCGGGCGCAACCCATGGCTGCACTCACTCACTGTACTATCACGACATAAGACACGTGTGGCCGCGAGCACGCCGCGTAAGGCACTGCCGTTTGGAGGGCGCGGGCTGGGCCGGGTGGGTGACGCGCGCCAAGTCTAGGGATGCACCGCGTATCGACGTCCGGGTTACACTTAATTAAAATACAAACTATGTCAATTTTACCCTTATTTGTTCCAATGCTTAAATATCAGTAAAAAATTCTCTGTTATCGCAAAAGATGCTAAAAATATTTTTAAACTAGACTAAGTATTTACGTATTTACTATTCTATAAAAAACAATTAAAAGAAATTAAACGCTGCTATGATATTTTCATCGCTGTCAAATATATCGACATCTCTCTTCAGTCGCACTATTTTACAAACTCCCAAGTCCCAGCCGTTCCATTACAAACGCTACCTAATTTCTTTACAGTCTGACCCAAAAATTATAATAATTTTTCGTACCCACCTTATAAAAAGTTTACAAAAATAAAAGTTTTGAACTGAGAATTTTCAGTTATATGTCCTTCACCCCTTTTTTAATTAAGAAACATCAACATTTCGTTTAAAGGTATTATCCTATTTTCTTTTTTACGAGTAGTGGACCGAAATTCCCAAAAAAACTTGCTAATTAATTAATTAATCGCATTTATTGCCTAACATAATTATTCAACATGAAATATCTTCACTAGAGTACTTTTTATATTTATATGAAGGTAAGTTTTACACTATACACACTCTGAGTCCGGGAATAAGTGTTACATAAAAGTTTTTTTTAGTTTTAATTTTCGGCTATGACACATTGGATATTACTAATCGAAGACATTGCTTCTCTTGGTATCAAATGAAAGGGAAACCCCAGTACGGTTAGTACGGCTTCTATTTAATATTAAAGAATGGGCTACTTAATTAAATATTTCATTAAAAAGTTTTAATAAAGTCAAAAGAACTTATTAAAAGTTTTGAAACATGTATGAATTATAAAAATTAGGTAACATTAAGGATAAGATTAATTTAGTTTTTAGCAGTAAAAAAACATAATAATAAATTTGCACATGCCCAGAACTGGTTGTTTTCACTGTCCAAATACTCATACAAAAATAAATTGCGGTTCATTTTGCTTTATAACTAACATTAAGAACAGATTTTTTGTGTACTTTGTTTCGGAATTGGAAACCCACGTTAAGGATCTGTATCTTAAGGTGCATCTCCTTCGGCCACTCTTTATAGGTTTATTTACACAAAGCTCATTTGCGTTTTTTACTATAACAAAGATCAAGTTATAATGGTTAATAAATAGGCGTGACCATTTTTTATGATATATACTTACACCCAATATACGATAAGAGTTACATATGTACATGTAACTCTTAAGAAATGTAACTCTTTTCGTCACATCGGTCGTGTGGAGTCATTCTTTAATACTCCATTTCCTCCTAAAATTGTAGTATTGATTTACAGTAAACGGATTGGAAAAGGTCGTATCACGTTACTTATCCTTTAGGCTCCGTTACGGATAGAATAAAATGGTGAGGGCATTTAATTTTGTTGAAATTTAATGAAGCATCGAAACAATGAAATAGTTGTTGAAACAATTTGCGGTACGAAGAAATGGTTTACTTATTATATATGCATATGTTTAGATTGATGGATGGAAGGATGTTTGTTTAAAGGTATCTCTGCAACGGCACAACGAATCTTGATGAAATTTGGCACAGATGTAGAACATAGTCTGGAAGAACACTTAGGCTACTTTTTAAGTTTTTTATTTAATGCCCCACGGACAGAGTCGCGGGCGACAGCTAGTATATTATATATACGTAGTTAATTAGAATACAGCAATGAAAATATAAATATTTTAGTCTAATAAGCTAGTTTAGGGTAGGCCTCCTGCAAGATGGACCGATGACCTGGTCAAGGTTGCGGGAGTGCACTGGATGCAGGCGGCACAGGACCGGGCATTGCGGCAATCGATGGTGGAGGCCCTACGTCCAGCAGTGGACAAACTCAGGCTGATAATGACGATGAAGCTAGTTTATATAGTCAAACATCTTGACAGGGTCAGTCAAGTGAAAAAGTTGAGCATGGTTTTTTACCCAATCCTCTGATATCGAAGTCGTGATTAGATTTTTTATCATAAAACAAAACTTAAGTCAATGTCAGAGAAATAAATCAATGGTCCGTAACATTTTGGACCGTGAAGCGTTAAATTTTAGCAAAAATAGTAATTGCAGATATTTATTACTTATACAGCTTAGCACTTATTGAGGTTGTCACATTGTATTGCAAATGTCGACATTAGATTGTAAATTTAATTTTGAAGCTTACAAAATTTGTTTATACACACAATTAAACAGTTCTAGTAGATCTTTCTCCGAAAATCCGAGTTGAATTCTGGCTGAAACAGCGTCTACTCCTTTTCCAACTCTTTATAATAACCGACGAAGCTATCACATTTTTAAAACGAGTAATTTGACTAACTAATTAATGCAAAAACACGAAAACTAATGTAAACTAAATTTTCTGCCATGCACGGCCGCGTTGTGGAATGGTCTGTCTTCGGAGGTTCCAAACCTGTAGTAGGGTCCTTCTAGCGAGCCATTCTCTTTCTCAAAGGCCGGCAACGCATCTGCAGTTTCTCTGGTGTTGCAGATGTCTATGTGCGTTGATGATCACCTCGGCGGTCTTGCCCCCTTCTCTTATATAAAAAAAACTAAACTAGTAAAATCAAATCAATTTTTTATTTTGCTTCTCGATAAAAAACCTTATTGATCGGAATACATTGAATATTAATTTGCAATGACTATTAATTATGCTACTTTTTATATCGTAATTTAATAACTACGTCCTTGCTATCAATGTTTCCTTCATGTCGATGAATTACAGATGTCCTCGTCCTCGGTCAATGTAGCTACGAGTTATAGCAATTGTAATGGTCGACGTGGTCTGAATCGATACAGTCAGTTGCCCAATGTTCACAATGCTTCATTGATTGTAGTCAATAGTCCTCTTACAGATCCGTACTCAGATGACAGCAATTTTACTAAACTTTAATTTTTTTTTAATTAATCCAATGGGATATTGAAGTCAAGATTAGGATTATTAATTTTTATGAAACTTTATCTATGCCTAATTATAGTTATTGCTTCTTTCATACATTAAGTATGTATTCGAGTGGGATAAGGACACGGATATGGTAATACCCAGGGTTACGTAGTCATGCCCGTGGTCCCGTCCCGATGAGTTGGAGGAACAGAGAGGTTTAGTGGGTATGCTTCCAATAAGGAATATAATGCCACATAACTACCGCGTCCCCCCCGGTCGCGAGTATGCATAAAGCATTCCTCTCTGGAAAAAAAAGGGTTACGTAGAGAAATATTATTGTTTTGTTTACTCATTTCATTTTTTGCTATAAGAATCCGCTACTGGCATTCGTGGCGGCAACTAGCGACATGTTGCAGAGGCGGAGCATCAATTGGGAACTCTTAAGACGGCAATCATCACAATTACAGCAAATAGCCGCTAAGTATTATGCAATTCAAAATTTATAGCAGCTCGTGATTGTCGAGATTATCTGTACTAATATTATCAAGAGGAATTATTGTTTGTTTGCATTGAATAGTCTCTGAAACTACTGAAAAATTCTTTCATGGTTTTATTTATGGATTGTTTTTTTATGCCGCGGACAATTCGCGGATAATTTTCATTGTGTATAAACTAGTGCTTGACCACAATTTATATGATGTAAAGTGGTCTAATGATGGTACACTTTAGCTTAGTAAATCTTCTTCTATTCTTGAAAATCTTTACAGGTGGGAAGGTAGGCTCATTGACGGTAAAGGAAACAGCAAGCAGTGGTGTGACCCACAACTTTTCATGCCCGCCGATATTTGATGATATGTGTAGCTTGTGTGAAATTGCATGCCGCCATTAAGTTTGGATAGCAATATACCGGCGGTCACATCTGAATATTGGTTTAATCTTTTTAATAACAACGCGCTTTTGATAATTGAAAGACGAATTTATTTCACTGTACTGACCTTATTAATCTTAAAGACAGATGGAATAATACGAAAGAATATGAGAAGATATTTGTTATAATAGGAAACTAGCTGTCGCCCGCGAATCCGTCCGCGAGGAATACAAAAAACATAAAGAGTAACCCATGTAATCTTTCAGGCTATTATCCACATCTGTGCCAAGTTTTATCGAAATCAGTTTTTCCGTTCTGGAAATACTTTCAAACAAACATCTATCCATACAAACAATCGCATTTATAATATTAGTAAGATTAATTAAAAAGTTGAACGTAAATGAAAAGAAATGGAACGAACAGCTTTGTTATTTGTAATCCATTAATTTTATCAACCATTGTTACGTAATTCTGGACTGGAAACTTTTAATAGGAATTACTTACTGAAATAAAATTTTTTGATTGATCTCCAGACAAAAAGGAATGTAATATAATATCGTTTACAAAAGAACTTTTCGAGCAATTAATCTGTGAAACTTGAAAATATAAAACCATAGAGAAAAAAAAAATATAAATTTAGCTGAACTTTTCGTTTGTACGACCATTATACACAACCAAAATCTAGCTACTTCTAGCAACTGAAGTTAAGTTTAAACTCTCATATAAAATATATTTTCAACATGATTCTCAACATGTTATTCTAATTTCATTTTCTCAAGGAAATAGAGATGTAGATGTCTATGGGCAACTGCCACTTCGTTATTTTGGTGAATTTAAGTAACCTTAAAGCTTACTCATTTGCCACCTTTTGCTATTAAAAATCTCTCAGACATAATGGCATTTGATCACATTCATTATTAGGCGAGTTACTGAAAACAGAAATTTTGGATGCGAAGCACCACGCGACAACGCGACCCCTGATTCTGCCGTATAAAGCAAGCAATGAAGAAGGACTCGAATTTAAGAGAATTTAAACAATTTTACAGTAGTGTTTGCTTCATTTTGTACTCAATGAGTAAATATTTTTTTTCTCATCATCCTGTGAGTTTTTAGTGTAATATTATTTTTTACATAAAAACTTAACATTTTGAAGTCTACCTTGTTACCGGTAATGTGACTTTAACCACGTGAAAGCATATCGAATTTAAATGCAATCTATTTTGCGACAGTGTCAACTGTCAATCATGGTTATATGGCAACATTGTATGAAAATGTTGCTACACTATTGCAGTCGCTTCCTGCCACTATTGTGAGCATCGTTTTTGTTACCAGGCCTCTATAACACATAAAATTATTGTTGCTTTCCTAGTTGTCTTTATACTTCTTCATATAATGAGAAGTAATATTAGTAACAATGAAGTTCTTACATCTTGCAAATTAAGTAAAAATCTATTATTTAACAAGAGGTTTCTTATTTTTCTGTTAATTTCTCACTTTTT
The DNA here is from genome assembly GCA_026167825.1 of Papilio polyxenes. Classification (NCBI taxonomy): domain Eukaryota; kingdom Metazoa; phylum Arthropoda; class Insecta; order Lepidoptera; family Papilionidae; genus Papilio; species Papilio polyxenes. The sequence goes on along the minus strand of JAOPJD010000003.1, from coordinate 958,411 downwards.
AACACTAATTCAACTTTAAAGATATCAAATCTTACCTTTGTCGTAAATTATCAACCTGGAATTTTAATACATAGGATGTTCGTTTTAGGAAAATAAAACTCATAGAATTGTTAATGTATACATTTATTAGTGTTTAAATTAACATTTGCATCTGTCGCCGCTAGATGGCGCTCTACAACTACGTACCAACGAATACCATGGAAGCCTTGACAATTTGAACATCAAAATATTGTTTGTTACTTAGATCAAAAAAAGTATGGATGGATTGTGTGAGAGAGATATGCGTAAGAATGGGGTGAATTCAGATATGACGGCTGATAGAGATGTATGGAGTAGTACATATTGTGCCGACCTTCCATAGGGATAAGGGTTGATGATAATTAGTGTATGAAGTTGTAAGAAAAGGTATTACAGTTCCTTTAAAAAAGTCGCATCGACTTAGACGCAAAGCGATTCTTAACTAACACAAAATTAAATAAACAAACAGCAAAGACTAAAAGTAATTAAAACTAAATAATAAGGGATAAGAAAGTGAAAAAAAAATGTATCATGTTTTAAATATTAATAAAGCCTCTTTCAAAGGTTTATTGCGATAGAAAAACATAAGTAAGCTTTCAATAGTACCCTCACTGAATCTCCATACTTTAGAATTGAGAAAAGAAAAACAGTATCGTGTTTATTTATGACCAATTACATTTAAGACAAGAATTAAAGCGACTTTCTAGATGTAAGATAGTTACTCGGAATTTCACTGCCAAA
>JAOPJD010000002.1:8365329-8375603 GCA_026167825.1 Papilio polyxenes | reverse complement strand
CAAGTTAATGCAACGATCATATTTTGTAATGTATATAAATTAGTTTGTGTTCCTATTATAATACGTTTGGATATTTTATAGCATGATGCTAGCATGGTGCTAAAAGTTTTGCATATGTAACAAAATTATGTGAGCAACATTACTTCCTATTAAACTTTTTTTTAAAAAATTACATCATCTTTACTGTTCAGATGTGTTCAAGATGCTTTATTTTTGCTAATTATTTCACAAATAAAAGGTGTATTTTATTTACGCAGTTGATTAAGTAAAAAATAGATACTCCAACCACTATCAAATAGTAATTTCTTCTCATTCGATTGTGTACCATCACTTGTGTTGTCAACCGAAAACAGCTCGCCTTATCGCGCGAGCACCAATAAAACAAGTTTAAATATTAATTAGTAACATTTTACTGTAAACAAACCATGTTATCGTCGTGAATTTGGTGACTACAGACAGAAGGACTACCTATAAAGTAATAACAAACAAATCCATAGCGTCTGCTGTACTATTCAGTGATGTAATGATGTCACTATGTGCAAAAGAGCACTAACATCTTGTCATTTATATGTACCAATAGGTGCAAGTACGTCACGTCACGTTACGATCAACAATCGCCCTGGTAGTGACACCGATCTGCCGGTCAATTCCGGCCTGCTGAACGATAAACATTCGATGCTGATACGTGTGACAAATTTTAATATACTTACAGAGTTGCATAATGTTACAAAGCTGGGTGGTCTTTGTAAATTTGTATATGATGACATTTATTGGAAATTGGATTAGAATTTTAACAGCTGTAGAGTCGGCAGATTTACTGTTCCATCGACTTTACAGAGTAGCATTGTAAAGTAGCGATATTCTGCTTTGTTTTCTTATGAGTTGTAAGTGATGCTGCTGGCCCTATTGCTCTATGTTTCATATTCACACATTCTATCCTATGCTTACGATCTGCCTCTACAAAAGTCTTAAACTTAATCGTGTTACTAAAATGTCAGTTATTCAAAATGCTTTTGTATGTTTATCGAGTAGTTACGTTGTCCTTGACGAGTTTGACGACTGTTCCTTGCGTACTAATAACGCGACCTCAACTAGCTCACGAATCGATAATATACCGTCTATTGTTTCTAATGGTGGACCAATATATACCTTGATATGACATTGGATATAACGTTTTATGACTATTAAAATAACGAATGGTAGTTCGACCTAGATTACGAATATCTGGTGCTTACCCCAACAAAGAGCGGGATAAAAACAAGGAGATGATATTGATAGAATTTTAGGTCCTAATTTCTTACAACTTATATTACTAATACTATCCATCGCCTGTGAATTCTTCAGCGCAGAATTAAAAAAGCCTATAATACGCCCGCGTGCATCAGCTACCTTTCCATCAAAGTCTTGCCAAAATCAGTTCAGCCGTTCCGGAGATTACCTGGAACAAACTCAGCCTTGTATTACTAATATCTTGATTCAATGAAGATTAGGCGTCAATTACTTGCGTCAGTAATATATATAGAAATTGCTTGTGTGCATTTCTCAGCCATGTTTGATAAACAAAATGAAAAGTGTAAATTCTCATAGTGAACTAGTTTTTACCGGAACAGTGTTGGAGTTTGGTCACAGTTTGAGTAACATTCTGCGGCACTACCGGTACCGGACAGATGCGACCGTTACAGGTCGTGGTGACTCATCGCACGCGTGCGTCACACCCCCCAAGGTTCCGGGTTTGAAACATGTGACGTTTTTTCTTTTTTTTTTTAAATTGCGATATAAGTTATAGAATGTACTCATAGTTTTGATGAGTAAGAAAAAACATTTAATTAAAGTTTTTTTTCTTCTAAAAATAAAGCAATATGAGACATTTAGGAGTAAAATTAACTTGACCAAAGCACATTTTATAAACAAGCTTCTAAGATAATATTTTATGCGTACATATCAAATAATTCCGTTACAAGTTTAAATTGACCACTTGCAAATATGCAGACTTTACAGCTCGATGAACTTTAAATACTCCTACATCCGTTCCATCAACGTCGGTTTACCTTAAACATAATAAATAAACAAATTGATAGCCTACATATAGTATGTTAAACCGCTCATTATCGCACCGCACTCACAATTACAATGTATTTGGGTCGATCGATGAGTAAGGCGTTTTTCGAAAATATTCGATGTTTCGTCGCCAAACCTGATGATTCAATATAACAGCGAACATTGTTTGCGTAAATGTGGTATTCCTGATTCATTCTGTGGTCTAAAAGCCTCTCGATTTTTATGTTAAAGTTCCAATCTTATGCCTCATAACTGATATGAGACATTTCAAAGAACACTGTCAACCTTTCTTTCGGACACCTATATATAGAAAGCAATGCCAGTTAACGAATTCCATGTGTTGCTATTCTAAGGGACCTCTATCGTTTCCTCTACATCCATAAATTTACACTGGTTAGCATGTGGAACGACTTAACTAGCTCAGACACTGATGTATCATAGGAAATAAATTTACTTCCCATTTATCGACTTTTTGCTTTAAAACAAAACGTATGTTACCTTCCTTGTGATGAAACTTGTGAGAGAATTCCACAAGTATGACGGCGACTGTAACAATGCAGGTTAGCTGGCAGAGCACATAATACGGAAGGCCGGGGAAAGGCTGTTGTAGTGAGTCATCTCCGAGCATTGACCCAGCTGATGCTGTCGTTGAAAACTGACTCATTACCAACGGTATTCCAACCTTCGGACTATTACAATAATACGTAATTTATAATGGAAATAAAAACTCGTCAAAAGGTTTGATTATACGGCACCGTTAACTATAGCCCTAGGACTAGTCACCAGTGACTTGTGTTGTTCAATCGCCACTAAGGGAGTAGAGACGCTCTTAGGGCGACCATCAAACGACTCATGCGGCAATGAGACGCCCATTTGTAATTCTACTGACAAGTCTGATAAATACTATTGGACTAGCTGTCGCCCGCGACTCCGTCTGTGCCGAATTAAATAAAACTTAATAAGTAGTCTATGTGTTCTCTCAGAATATGTTCTACCTCTATGTCAAATTTCACCGAGATCTGTGCAATTGTTCTGGAGATACCTTCAAACAAACATCCATCCATCCATCCACACATTCGCATTTATAATATTAGTAAAGGTGGGTATAGACTAGAGCATTTACTTGTAACAAAACAACGAGCCGCTCTATGATATGTTGTTGTGTATCACCCTTTCACGAACCAGAGGTGCTTTGGAAACTATGCTTTTACCTGTATCATATCATTCGGTAAAACGTTACATTACATAGAAATGCTTGAGAAAATGCTCAAGTGTATATTCACCTTAAAATTTAGCTGTCAAGTAGGTACGCTTTTGACAGTGGAATTATTGCTCCATCTAATCAAGCTGTGTTAATAAAAATAATGACCATAGGTCATGGATGTTGGATTCGTGCGGTGAATCTTAGTCACGGGTAACCTTATTAATAAGTAATTAATTTTATATTATTACTATCAAGTTCTGCTGATTTTTTACTAGTTTGCCTTGCCGAGGTATTTTTATAGTGACAGAGATTCAAATTATTTTTGTTTGGTTTAAGGTGTTAACTAAATTATCTGTTTATTGAATTTTTTCTAGTACTTATACTTGTTTTAGTAAGTTAAATATATTTCTTCGTATACATTTCATGCTTTAGCTTTCGAGGAGTACATTAGGGTGTGTACAGACAGACGACTGGCGCCGTTTTTATTTGAAAAATAACGTCTAACGCTAGGCGTTGGATGTCCGGAGTTTAGTGTAGGCAGTGACTCATGTGTTTGCGAATTTATTTTGCTAAATACATAAGTCGATTTACTTTACATTTTAGCATGTAAGACGTTTGTAATAGAGTTTGGAATAGCTTGTTCTTATGAGGGTGTGCCGCTGACGCATCCGTGGTGCTTTTACCGCGCGACGGTTTTTATTGGAAAATGTTCAACTCGATATAAATTCTCTTTGTAGATGAATAATAAATGCATTGTTTGATTTTATCGAATGATAGCTGTATACTCATATTAGTGGTATTTTACCTTACGTCTTTGGACATGCTCTGTCAGATTCTTGTTCGAAATTTTGATGTAATACAAGTTTATTTCGCCAGATTTCATCAGGGGTAACATGTTATCAACATGATTGATCTTGTGGCGTAACTAATTGATAATAATAGGCGAAGGGCGAAGGTCCCTGGCCGGGGACCGGTCTCCTGGACCGGAAAATCCTTTGGCGACAGTGCGGCGCCACGTTCCCGCAGATTTAATTATAGCAGTCGCCAGCCCCAGACAGATCACAGCCTTTTTGCTGACGACATCGAGTACCTACATTACTTCGATGTCGGTCGATTTATGGCGTAGCTAAATTATCGAAATCTTTAACAATTCATGAAGTGTTTTGTATGTTTTTTTTTTAACTTTTGGATCTGTCCTTGTTAAAATATGTAGTAAAAATTTATTATATAAAATATAAAATATAAAAAACAAAAATTAATAAAGTGTTAATATTTGTTACGTTTTGTGTACATCGGAAACAGGAAAAGTTATATTCATACTTGTATGTAGAAGGAAACAAATGAAGCAATATCCATGACACGAATCCAATAATTGTACAGCTTCGAGGCTGCGAACTCGAATATCGAGCGATGATGGTAACATTACAATTATTATTTTATAAAAGAACAAAAGAACTGATTTGTTTTTGTTTTTTTTTTTAGCTAGGTGTTGACCGCGACTTGGTCCGCACCTAATTAAAAAAAACATAATAAGTAGCCTATGTGTTCTTCCAGACTATCATCTACATCTATGCCAAATTTCATCGAGATACGTAGAGCCGTTCTGGAGATACCTTCAAGCAAACATCCATCCATCCGTCTATCCATCCATCCATCAATCCAAACATTCGCATTTATAATATTATATTATATAGTATAGTAAGATTAGTAAGATAAAGCAGCCAGGCAGGAGTCAAATTAGACGACAGAAAATAAATTACGTAGTCGATTTATAAATGCGGGTTTGATAAGCTTCTTTTAAAAATTCAGAATTAAGACAATATTCTCCAAATTTATGGTTCAAATACCGCTATATCCGTATAGCACATGCTATGCAAGATATTTACGAGCGTAGTTTATGTTCGTAATCCTACAAAAGCTCCTATTTTATTTGTAAACCAAAATATCTGTATTTGAGTATAAGAGGGCGTGGCGCGACAGGTGGACGGCCTGGCCTCCCTTCTGGCAGGTGCATCACCCTCCAACCCCCCTCCGACTTGAGCTCTGTTGCCTACGTACGTATTTTTTTAGGGGTTTCTCTATAGATTTATTTTTTTGTTTAAAAAATACTGCTTATGGTTTTAAATCTGGAATAGGATTAATTTCAACTAATCTTTTAAAACACACAAGCTGGGACACATTTGGCTTTATACCTGACAGTACAGTTATCGGGCAAGGAAGCGGTCGCTATAGATAAGATAGGCCAGTCATCGTGATAAGCCCTATGACGTTTGGATCAAACTGGATCAAAACACCTAACAACAAAGCCGTAGTAAATTATCTAGACATGCTCCAATTATTTAGGTTAAATTAATCAGAAATATACGCACGTCATAATATGGCGTTTTTAATGATATCCAAATCTTATTAGTTTGAACAGTTCTGCAGTTCCTAGACATAATCGAGTAATTGGGCGACGTAGAAATGGTACAAAATAGATCTCACACCTACCATACTGTCTGAATTATTGTCATTTATTATATAAAATGTCGCCAGCGACTCCGCTCGCGCTGAATTAAAAAAAAAAAACTTTTTAGTGACCAAGTGTTCTTCCAGACTATGTTCTATATCTGTGACATTTCATTAAGATCCGTTGATCCGTTCCTGAGATACCTTCAAACAAACATTCATCTAAACATTCGTATTTATAATATTAGTAAGATCTGTTGTAAAGTAAGTTCATTGCTATGCAGTAAAAGAAATATCTATGTTTATCAATGTCTCCTTGTGGTATGTGGCTCCGTTTCCGAAGGCCGCGTCATCTATCGGAATGAGTTGCAACAATTAGTGATTGCGGTATCGCAGGGCGTTCAACTGCGACGCAGGATGCAGTGTCCCAGCGTATCTGTTGCGTGTTCGCTGCGTTTCCGTTGCGATTACTCCTTTTCTTCAGCCTGTTCCCTGATACCACCGGGAAAATGCCTATAAGGAAAAATACTTTGAGCATTTTCTTGTAATAAAAGTCCTTAGTTATAGTTTTCAAATGCATTTTCATTTAAATCACAACGTTATTATGGGATGACTCATATGTGAACTATTCTAAGAAGAACTTAAGTTCACTAAATGTTGTGCATGTTATGTCCAAAGTACATATTCTTAGTATAAGAGACTGGCCGTGGGTTTCTGAGACCAAAATCTCTGTATGAAACATATCGTCATCTCTGTCATTATCTTTGACAAAATAGAGATAACAATTGTTTTAAACGGAGATTATGGTCTCGGAAACCAACGGAGATTGATCGATTTATTTTCTTGAAAATGCTTACATGTCTGATACATTTACAGCATATTTATTTCAAGTCTTTGAGTATTTCAAATTTACAATGGATGATAAAAATAAATGGTGTGTTTGTTTTGCTAATTTGGTAGGTTTCGTGGGCGCTAGTGCGTACTTAGATTAATGTTTACGGATGATTCAATGAAGTGGGCATTGTACGAAGCAGCTGCTCTCAAACTGTGGACTTTTTATAATGTACAAGCAGAGGCCCAAGATGAATAAAAATAAATTTAATTAGCAGCCTATGTGTTCTTCCAGACTATGGTCTACATCTGTGCTAAATTTCATCGAGATACGTTGATCCATTCATACATCGAAACATTTGCATTTATATCTATTCCACTTCAGGTCTATTTAATGGTTCTTATGAAGCTACGAAAAATGACGTACTTGTAAACAACTCGTACTATTTCAATATCTAGAAATTGAAAAGCCACTATTAAATTAACTTTATGTTTTTTTTTTCATTTCACGTGTCTAAAATGTTTGAGAATAACTGTGCCAAGAGCCATTTTAGAACCATTTACGCAATGCGTGGGTTTCTTGTTGTATAAACAAATTAATGAGGAGTCTCGCCACTCGCATTATCCGTACTCACGCCACAATAATATTAACAAAATTTGCGTGTGTTTGAAAACATGAGAAGACATTAGAAAATTGTAAATCGTATTAAAATATAAATTCTTTCATCATTTTCAATTGTAAAAAAAAAGTTTGTACCGCATAAAATAATTCATTGATGAAATATAAAATAAACAAAGTAAGATTATAAAGTATTGGGTTTATTATATTTATTAACAAAATAGTACGACATTCTTTTGGGATTTAAACCCAGACTTTCATATGACTCAAACCGAGTGTGCTGACACTAACCCAGAACGACTTCAAATTATTACACAACCTCGTATAAAATACGTCAGCCCTTCAAAGTAAGTAAAAGGGGGTCAATGAAAAACACGATGTATTTCATTTATTTCAGGTTATGTTTTTAATGTCCCAATCGTACTCGTTTATCCCGATATGGTAAAGGAACAGTATGCTGACATTTTTGTACTTAAATGTTAACCTTTCACTTATTAGTGTTGTCCGTAACTTAACAATAATATATAATTTCAAACTTTCGTTGTTTTAACTAATATACTGTTCGTAAGAAACGGGATTCTTACTATGATTAGGTTGTTTGAGCTCCCGATATGTAGGCACAGTTGCATGCGCCATGATCACGGGTTGACTCGCGACAATACAATACCTTAAAAATGTAAGACGATTGTAATTATTTTAATTGTTGTGTATAGAGCCTTAGCATTGTTATTTAACATGAAGTGACCCCTTTATTTTCATTCTATCATTTGATTTATTCGAATGTAAATAGATTTGTTCAGATAACCGTGAATTCGTAATGCTGAGACATTATCAGGTCATTGGTTGTACAAGATTTCTTAGCATCAAAAGAACTTTGCATACCGTAAGCCGCAAGAAAATGTACTCACCATATAGAGTGCGCTATTACATCGAGCATTATCGCTCTATCTGTGAGCCTTCAAATTACCAAATATGGGCAAACCACACGCACCCCATAACTGCGTTGACTCACTCTCACGCCTGTTGATATTCCATTATAAACCTTATCACAATGCAGTAAAGGTGTCACTGCTTACGGCGACTGTTAACGATAACCTCGTGCGTTACGTGGAAACACTCTCAATGCTCTCTTGTTGATTGTGAAACGTGAAAAAAATATTGACGGATTGTCATGAAAGTGTGCACATAAGTTGTTACTATCAAACCAAATTAATAAAGAAACTTCAAAGGCTGAAATAATGCTTGTGAATCTCATCAGCTGTGTGGCAAAGTTACCATCGCCACAATTATTTCATATGCTCTTGGCAACATTATATTAATACAGTAGAATAGCAGTGCTGGCTTGGATTATAAGGGCTCACAAGCGTTAGTTATGCCAGCGTTGTTTTTGACCGTTACTGTTATACTATACTGGTATAATGTAAACCAAGAATTATACATGTTACAAGTTATATTGATTGCATACAGTCCCTGGAAATCATTCAAGAGGATTCATTCTGTGAATCGTGTAAGTAGGAGGTCGTGTACTATGAGATGACGTCATACACGTCACGTGTCAATTTAGACGCATTGTTTCTAAGGACATAGTGATATTAACATTTTAATTTGTAAAAGGAACATACAGCAAACTTCAGTACTGCATTGGTAATTAAAATAAAGCCATAAATATATGAATCAGTAATAGAATGTCGTAATACAGATACAGCGATGACTAATTTTTTTTTATTATGACAATTAAAAATTGTATTAAATAGTTCAAGAAGACATAAATGCGATATACCTTGACAAATGACACATCTGGTATGACAGGGGCGATGTTATGCAGATAATCTCTTAATTCCATAATCTCATAATTCCATTGTACTGGAACAAGTGGTAATCCTGAAGATCGTTTAAATCCATGTCAAACGCTGAAGATGTCATTATTGTTAGCGAAATCAAACTATTTACTAATTTTATAAAAGCGAAAGTTTAGATGTATGGACGGAAGGATGTTTGTTTGAAGGTGACTCCAGAACAGCTGTATGAATATTCATTAAATTTGGTATAGATGTGGAACATCGTGTTGAAGAGCACATAGGCTACTGTTTTTTTTTTCGCACGGACGGAGTCGCGTGCGTCAGATAATCTTACTTCTTACTATATCTTACTAATATTATAAATGCGAATGTTTAGATGGATGGATAGATGTTTATTTGAAGGTATCTCCGGAACGGCTGTAGAACATAGCCTGGAAGAACACATAGGCTACTTACTACGTTTTTTTTTTAATTCTCCGCGGACGGATTCACGGACGACAGCTAGTTTAATATAAATATAAGTCAGTAATAGCAAGTAGTTCAATAATATTTTCATCTTTTACCGAGTTTTTTTTAAACTTATTACATCAGTTTTAAGGCTAATAAGAAAGTTGACACTTAACTGTAAGCATATTAAGGCTATAGTTGCTTGTCCCGCGTCTTGTATAATCAGCTGTGCGAGCACAAAGGCTCGGCCGAACCATCGCTAATGACTCATGAGAATACCAAGAGAGACAATGCATAGGGCATGTTGATATTTTACAAACTATGGAAACTAAAATACTATGAACCTTTAACATCATATGACTTACCAACTTGGTCAAGCTCTAACTGAAGGTAGCGATGTCTCGACTATTGTACAGAGACCTACGTACAAATAGTTGTGTCTATTTACGATGATTTCTATACTTCAAATGTACTTACCCTCAAAAATGCATCCCAGTCATACCCGATTCTGCTATAGTTTATCGTTGGTTTCTAAAACCATAATCCCCGTTTAAACATGTTGTTTTTTTTGTTTTGTCCAAGATAATGACAGGAATAACGATATCTTTTATACAGATATTTTGGTCTCAGAAACCAACGGTGAGTTGAATAAATTTCAACATTATGGATATTAAATTAGTAATCACTTAACTATCGTGTAGAATTTTTTACAATAAGGGCTGCTGTTTTTTCGACATATTAATGAGAAACCTCCTAGAAATTCTATGTACGTGCTATACAAAAACATGAAACATGTTACCAATTAGGGTAGTTCGTACAAGGAGCGAAACCAAATCGGGCTGCGGCGCGGTTCAGAATGCGGCCGGGT
>JAOPJD010000002.1:4595407-4611865 GCA_026167825.1 Papilio polyxenes | reverse complement strand
AGTCGCGAAAATGTTTAGTATGGAAGAAGTTTACGAGCCAAAACAGCGTAAGCAATATTTATCTTTAACAATTTAGAAAATGCAACACAGCCTTTATTTAAAGTTGTATATTTACAAACTCTTTTCAGATATTAGATTCTGCTGTATATGTCAATGTTTTATATAGTATTTTATTTTTAGAAAACAAAAAAAATATGTATTTATTTTCAGATATAATTAAAAGTATTTTTAGAAATAAAAATAACATTGGTAAAAATAAACATTATTATAAAATTTAAAATATGTACACAAATAGTTTAGTTTAATTAAGCTCAACTTTAAAAATAACGCATATTATTAAATGCAATGTATACATATATAAATTATAAATTACCTGAAGTAAATAGGTATAGAAGGAAGTTAGTTGATTTAAGTAGAGATTTGAAGCCGCACAACTGTGACACAAATTATAACAGAATCTCATTATCGTACTTTCTACGGTAGCGGTTATTGCTATTGTAATATATCTGCGCAAACTAATATTCAACAGAGTTCATTTAAATTGATTGAATTTGTATGAATAAAGAGAGTTTTCAATGTTGGAAATTACAACGTCATTAGCAAAAACGTTTTAGAATTTTTTCAACTCAATTCTATATCGTGTGATGTCAGCGCCTGCGAATAAAAGATCAGCAATTCTACAATAAAGTTTCATGATTTTCAAGCGAATCGACTAAAATTCGGTCAGGTACTATAGCTTGTGTATTTTTTGTGTTGCGTATTGTTCAAGATTTTTCATAAGTAGCGTTGATTAAAATTATAAATATTCTTCCATTTTTGGTCACATTAATGGGATTTTAGTAAGATGAATGTTCAGTTTGATTGTGATCAGCTTCGCGCTGTAACATTACCGCTGGGGAGATCGGGGCTTAGAGATAGATTACTACTATCCGCAGAGGAAATACGTCGTAATTTTACGGAGTAAAAGCTTAAATTGCAGGTTTTACCACTTTAATACGTATTTTGGACGAGGTTATCGTGTATACCAATTAGATTAGACAGAAATAGTATTGCTAACTTCTTTTATAGTAAATTGCTATAAAATAAATGCTATGTGATAAAAACTGTTTCATCGCTCTCATACATCGTACGTTTGTACATGTTGCGGCAATCGAAACTCGCGGTAAATAACGTTTTATTAATTCAAAAGTAAATCTCATTAAATTGAACAATCATATTATGTATTTCTAAATAATCTAACTGTATGCTAAAACGTGAAGCAGTAGTCAAGGAAGTTTAGTGGATTCCTCGAGCGTAGCTTCGTCGACAAAATGAATATTTCAAGTTTGTTGTCAAAGACACATGAGAACAAGTTCGAAGGAAATCGTTTTAGCTAGACGTTGAAATTCACGATTTGTGGGAAATTTCAACGGAACTTAACCGCGTGATATTTTATTCGCATTGATATTGTGACGTAGGTGAATTGTTACAGAGGTGGAAAATCGAAAACTATTTTTTAAAGAGGCAAATGAGACCGTAATAGTGGCATATGACTTTTCTTCTTTATTAGACAGACAGTATTTTGCAACTGGTAGTATAAGTATGCTTTTCCCTTTTTGCTAGTTTACCAACAAAAGATTACAAAACAACATCGCCAGTCCTCGTGTACGAATGAAAAACCTTTATCATTTTGCATCAAATTAATGTACTTACGAAGCCATACCCGTATGATAGAACAAATACAATAGAATGTAATGTCAATCCCGATGTAATTAAATTTGCTAGCATTGCATTTTCCGCTTCACATCCTTTTTTATTACTTAACTGCCGTCGTGCGGTTTCTAGTTGACCGTCACAGCTTTTATTTACTGTCAATACAGTCATGCATATCATGTCTTCATATTGATGAAGAGTAAAAAAAAAGCAAACGGAATTAAAATCGATGAAACATTGAATGAAACCTAAGCAAATGAATATAAAAGGAATGAAATCAAAATATCAAATACATTTGATTGAAAATGGTTGGAGACTTACCGTGGGTTTTTAGACCAAAATCTCTATAAAACATATCGTCATCCCTGTCATTATCTTTAATAAAACAGAGATAACAATTTGTTTTAAATGTATATTTTGATCTCAGAAACCCACGGTAAAAAGACAAATTAAACCTCTGCTTCCTTAACTCTGTTTTTTGTTTTTGATTCCAAATTTCATTGTACAATTTGTGTCCATATAAAAATGTAATTTATCATGTAGAAATAACGTTTTAGATATTATTATAATAGACTGATTAATATACAAATATGAACATATGACAGCAACTTTATGTTGTTCGTTAATATTAATGAATTTTCTACATTTGAATAATAAATCGACTTACACATTAGTTGAGCATCGTTGAAACATGTTACTTTCGTATATAACATGATAACAACGTTCAAATAAAACTGAAGCTTAATCGTTAAAACTTAGTTGGATTTGTAACTTTGTCCAGATTTATGACTAAAACTAAATGTGATTTCTTTGAAATAGAGAACTTTTAGTTTAGTTGTTTAGTAAGTTTTTAGTTACTAGTATTCTTTCAAATTATGTTCCACATCTGTGCCAAATTTCATTAAGATCCGTTGAACATCCATCCATCAACCTATAGACAGATCAGATATTCAAACATTCGCATTTATAATATTAGTAAGATATATCCTACTATTATTGTATAAACACTGGCGGACGATCAATAAAATGGTGTTAGAATACCCAACTCAGGCGACTGTTAGCGAATACAATTAATGATAAAACATTAATAAGTGTAAGTTGCGGTTGTAGATAGTGTGGCCGTGGCTCGCCAGACCCATTCGGCAGCGCTCCAAGCACGTTTACAATTTACTTAGCCGCCGGCCAACATCGTGATTGGAATACTTTCAAAACTTTAAAATATGCCTCATGATGCAAAATTCTCTAGTGCTTCAACGTTTGTTAGAAGCGAAAACTAGTTGTATAATTTATTAAATTTATACAGGAAATAGATGAACCGTACGGTAGGTAACATAAAATTACGTATCGTTTCTTTTTATGATCTGTTGTGATTAGGAAATAAACTTTACGTCATAAAACACATCTTCTTAAATATAAGGGCTCATTTTACAACGTGTTTGTTAAGTATTTTGACTAAAAAGTTGTGATTTGATATTTTATAAAGGACTCCATTTATGCAAATTCAATCCAAAAGCGTTACTAGCAACTATATACGATATCTTTAAATATTCACAAAATAAGTGTCGAAGAAATTTCTTTCCATTTTGCTACTTTCAATTTATCGGAAGCATTTAGAAGGTGTTTCCGTCGCTCTGGGGGAAATTATTTAATAAGCGAATATTTCTTGTGTGCCGACATGGTATGCTAACGAACTGCTATTATGTAGCTCCGGTGTCACTGTGTGAAGGTTTTGCACCCTCGACCGAGTTCGCGGGGTGGTTTAGAAAATCATGTGTTGCTTGGAAAAGCGGCCAGTGCGAAACCGAACGTCGTAGAGGCGACACGTAGCTCGGTGCTACAAGGTTCGCGGAAATATATATCGTACTTCGTAAAAGTTGTAATAAGTGATAGTGAATTGTTTAAGGATCGTTTAGCAGTTTTAAAGTTATCAGAGTTGATATTATTTTTGTGATTTTGTGATAGATTTAAATATAAACGGATTGTTACTGTTTATGATTTTGGAATGACATATGAAGGTATGTGAATTTTTTCTAACCTTCAAAAAAAATGACGTTGAATAAATAATAATTATTATATTACTTTTAATTTTTCATAATTTCAGAATTGATTGCATATTTTAAATGTCACTTAGGAATAAGTACATAATTAGTTAATGAAATTATAAATAAATTTTTAAAATTACAAATCTTAATAGTTTTTAAAGTAATAATAACAAATCGAATAGGTCGCTATTTTTTAAATTAATGGTTACAATTTGATTGTGTTTTGGTTTTGGTTACGTTGTTATACCTTTTGAAATAAATAAATGCTTATTCGTATTTGGAGTAGGTGTATGGAACAAAGTATTTTGATATCCGGGGACTGTCTGCTTCATAAAAGCAGGGAAATAAATTTATCAACGTTAAATACAAAGTTGTATAACTACGAGCTTGAAACGTATATTTTACATTTAGTTTCTTAGCAAGATAAATATTTAAATATTCGTCGTCTCCCGTTCGTGTTAGTTTGAAAGGTCTCCAGCGTTCTTGTAGCAATTAACCAGATTTGCAGTTTGGATTGCTTCATCATAGTGTTGACAGAGAATTTTAAGTCAATGTAAACTTACTGAGATAAAGTTGGGCTTCGAGATTCTTATGTAACCATACTTCATTACTTTTACTGGTTGTTAAAATTATTTTTTATTTCCGTAATTAAATTTTAAATCGTATGAACCTGCTAATCTGTCATATCTTTTGTTTTATACTATAGCAATAAAAATTAATTAATTAACATTTTCTCACATTACATTGTTAAGCGTGAATTTGAATGTTCCTTCCTTATTCTTTTCTTTGGATTATAATAAGCTATCCTTTCAATATACTGCCATTAAGTACATATTGTAAAAGGAAATAGCAATCTTACTAATATTATGAATGCGAAAGTTTAGTTGGATGGATGGATGGATGTTTGTTAGAAGGTATCTTCGGAACGGCTTAACAGATTTTGATGAAATTTGGCACAGATGTAGAACATACTTTGGAAGAAAACATAGGCTATTTATTAAGTTTATTTTTAATTCAGTTAAATAAATAAAATCTATTATGTCTCTTAATATGTAGTGAAGTATCTTATTTCGTATGTAGGAAACAAGAGAAAGAGTTAATTTCTTTGGTACTTAAGTGTTTTTCCGATGAAAATGTTTATTCATCTCTTTTTGTGAAGGGTAAAGTATCCTTAACCAAATTCCAAATACGAAACGGTAACGTACTCTCTTCAAAGCTAATGGATGCTAATGGAAAAAGGTTATAATAGGGGGTATGGATTAAAATAAACTCTATTTAATTATAAATGACCTTTCGCAATTCGTGAGTGATGTTGTTTTGAAAATTCAGAGAAATGTTTGTACAGTTTTAATAAAATAAAATGTCACACCGCATTCGAAAGTTTAGTTAGTTATTTTTTACATTTTTCTCAATGTCTAAAAGCATTTAGTTATTTCAATACTTAATTATTTAAATATAAGTGATGTTATTTTGGTAGTAGGAGCAATATATTAAAAACAAAAATTTTCAAGACCTAGGTAAAAAATAGATAATTTTTATATCGATTTAGACTGTTTCTCCATACTTTATCCTATCTGATCAAATTCATAAATGCGTTACGTTTTTCTTTTATGATAATAACAACGAATTGTGTACCTCGTCATCACTGAACAGTTTTTAATCGCTGTTATTATTATAGCAAGTCCGTCATCAACTTGAGCCGAGATAACTTTGACAACGGACGCCTCATTCGCAATTAGAGAGGGCGGCGGACCCGACAACATTTACATTTTAATTTAAATTTCAACCGATCCCTACGAAATTCAAGATAAATTCGGTCGCGTATTTAGCAAAATAATTAGGGGACGCTACTGCGCGGTCGGTGGATTGAATGTTTACGTGCGATAATTGTTTGCGGTGTAATTAATATTTAGCATTAATAGAGAGGTCTAACGCAACGATATACTTTAAAAGTGATGACATAATAATTAAATATGAATTTAATTACTGATGAAAAGATAATTGTTGAACACTAGGGTCGTTTTATCGATCTAATATGTAATTTTACCTTGGTTGTACACTGCCAAAACTCGAATTGATAAATATTTTGTTATGTCGAAAAAATAAGATAGCAATATGTAGGAGAGTTTTAGCGGTATAAGGCTTAAGCATTTGACTTGCAATCTGCAGCTCCTGGGTTCGAATCACGCCATGTACCAACTGGATTTTTCTATTTTCGATTTTCATATGTAAATTTATCTTTATAGTGCAGTAAAACATATTTTAAATTTTGTATTCAAGAAAACAGTGGCAAAGTTAGTAATTTTTATTTATCTCTAAGAGGGAGTTTAAAACAAGGAAGTGCAGTTTGGTATCTCCCGGCAGTTACATAACCAAATAGGAGATGGCACGGTACAGTTTCCTAAAGGCAAATAGTGCAATTTGAAAGCGCAATTATTCAAATGAGGCTAAAACCGCACCGAGACCGCTGTTTTGAATTAAGTTGAGAACTTTCCAACTAAGTAATTGGCGGTGACCGTACGTACCTTTTATTGTAAAGATTCTTTATCTTTGCAACTAAAGGTTGGTCTATTAGACAAGGCTGGCACGTGGCGCCTTCGTCAAAAGCTATTCATTAGCATAATGCGTTTGGAAGAAATCGTCGAATACAATGTGCTTTGAAACCCATGGTAAAGATTGAACGATTTGGTTAAGATTTTTTAGCAGTAGACGTTTTTTTCCGGATTAGAACAACGAAATATAAATATACATAATTTATTATTGCCTCTAAAGAGGACAGAATTTATAATCAAGCCGTGAAATCTGTAACTGACCTCTGCCAGGGTCCGAATTGACAGCGGGTACTTCATTCTAATTGCAAAACTGGGCGCCTACCCCAATATTATTTACATTTTAATTTAAACTTGCCAGACCTTGAAGAATTTCGCGATAAATGTGGTCGCTTGCTTAGCATAATAATTAGAACGCGTTGTCTTTGAATTAATAAACTTTTAGCTTTGTATATAATTGTTTACTTGGTTTGTAATTAATATTTAAGTGGTAATTAAAGTTTGTTTGTAATATAAGATGAATATTTTAAATTTGATTCTATTATGTGATAAATATTTTGAAAATCCAGAGGAACTATTTTTTATTTGGAGGAAAACTAATGCTTGCTGTGAATTTACAGAATGAATGAATATAAATAGTAATCTTTTTTTTCATATTTCGAAGTTATAAACTAAGTAAGTAATAAATATTGTTATTAGTATTAAATATCTGTAAATAAGTTTTAAGGAATCAATGCAGCTTTTTATTTTTTTATTTAATATTGATTTCGGTCAATGTGATGTAAAAATATAAAAAGTTAAAAGTATCAAAGAAAGAAATTGTAGATTATGAATATGTGTACTTACCGAAAATAACAAACATCATATTTGTCATGCTACGGTTACCGTAACATTGAAAACGTTGCCAATAAAAATAGTAAGTGAAAACGCACTCGAGGCTCAGCATTGGCTTTCTATTGGTATTCCGTATCAAAGTAGCCATCGAGACGAACGAAAAAATTCAATCCGCTGGTCGATAAAAAAGGAAATAATGCAAATTGGAGAGGCTCGTGTAAGCCTTCTCATAGGCTAAAAAAATAGAGCCAATGGAAATATTGTTCGTTTGATAGCGGACGCAGAGATACGATTGGATACGAAGCACAGATTGTATCCCTTGATAGACGAAGATGCTTTGTAGTGATTTGTTGACTTATATTCCTAATTTTATAAATTTATGTTAAGTGTTGACGAATAAGTTTTATTATATCAATAGTGTCGGGAGAAAAGATAAGTTTTTTAATACGAGTAAATTTTTTTTATAAAATAGTAATAGAATATCTTTTACTACTCTCCATTTAACGTCCACTCTCATAAGGTTGCAAAATACCCTTGAGTGGCGTTATATAGAGTTTACACTATATATGTAACTCAGTTCAACGTTCCACACAAATAAATAGTAGGTACACAATTGCCGAAACGTTTCCATTGAAACGGAAGAAACGTTTTGATTCGTTAGTCGGCACAAAAGGAAATAATACAAATTGCGGCGGTTTGGAACATAACTTTTTCATTGTCGAAATAAATAAAAAAACTTTTATAAAAAAATCATACATGTAGTAACAAAATTTTAACGTCAATAAAATAGTTCTTAATTTTATTGAATTATACTTTTTTATGAATTCTTTAAAGGGATATAGATATATAAAAGACTAGTTTTTTAGATGCATTTACATAATGGAATAGTATAATTCCATTTCGAATTTTCTTCAATCCACATTGCTCGCTTTTCCATTTAGTTTTACATCTCGTAGTGAGATTTTTTCCATTACGTAGTATTTAATGACTTTAATAAAGAGCTTCATTAAACGTAATCGTAAATTAAGACTTTTAACTGTTAATTTGCGAAGAAACCTTTAGGAACACGTATATTATGTAAGGTAGAGTATAAACGAACGAATTTTAAGCAGTTCATTGCATATCAATAAGTAGTTATATTAAGAGCAGAATAAGTTTCCAAAGTACTAAACGAAATATTAAATTTAAAAGTGTATTGATAAAATTTACGGAACTTTCTTTATGAATGAAAATATAACAATCATCATCATCATCATCAGCTCACTATACGTCCCCACCGAGGGGCTCGGAGCCTACCCTAATTTAGGGGTGACTAGGCCATAGTCAACCACGCTGGCCCAGTGCGGGTTACAAATATAACAATAAAACTAATTAAATGTGTGACTTGAAACTTGACAAGTTTGTCAAGGGACTAACAATTTGCAATTAGAGCAAGCTCCGCTTTACATTTTAATTTACATTTACATTTTCACAGATTCTGACGAAATGTCGGGAATGTATTTAATCGAGTTCAGTAAGCCAGAATAATTGAAGTTTGCTAACATCGCGTATACGAGTACGTGTTGTACAATTGTTAAATGGTCGACTTAAGATACGAATTGATATGATGTCTACAGATCTCATGACGTAAGAACAAAAGAGTATAGACATCAGATTTAAAATCTTACAATATTATAAATGTGAACGGTTCAACGGATTTTGATGAAATTTCGTACAGATGTAGAACATAGTCTGGAAGAACACACAAGCTACTTATTAAGTTTTTTTTAATTCCGCGCGGACAGAGTCGCGGATGACAGCTAGTATATAATAAAAGCGAAAAGTCGCAAGATAAAAAAATAATAATTTCCGTATTTAACGTGGAAACGTATGTGATGCCATCTTAAGATTTGAGTTAAATCTGAGATTTATCACTTAAATTACATCATCAACTATAAGGAAATATTTGTTAAATTTTATTTTGGTGATTAATTTTTACTGAAAAGCTTAACTTATTTTAAAACTAATAGAATGTCCGAACAAGGAAAAATGTTCCAGACACCTTGTTAATGTTTCCACAAGTTCTGTCTACGACATATCTACAAACATTTAGTTCACTTTTCTTTTAAAATTGTCTAGGAAATAATTAATTTACTTTAGTAGGTGATAGTCGTAAATCATTAGAACATTGCATACAGTTTTATGAGGTAGAATAAGTTAATAGCTACTTTGCAAATTATGTCTTAACACAAAAAAATACAAACGATTTTCCAGGAGAGCCAAGTTAGTGTTAACGTTCTTTATATTTGAGACCATTAAATATCACGTGCACGATTAAATAGAAATATTGAAATAATAATTTATTAATGTGTTCTAATTCTTAGTGTTACTTAGTAGTTCGGAAAGCACAAAACACATGTTGCTGAAAAAGCGAATTCCTCATTTGCAGGACTCGACAAAGTTATGACGGTCATTATTTTCCACGTTCGCCTTTTGCATTGATATTGAATTTAAAAATAAGGATGAAAAACTGACTTGTTAGGAAAAACAAAAATAATACGAGACAGAGGAGCTGAGCGGAGAGGAGAGCGCTTCGTGGACACAAAAAAAGGAAGACAATGGAAATATCGTTTGGTTGATGGCTGCTACCAGAGGTATACAGATACTCGTGCAATACCGATTTATATTGATTGCATTTTTGTCGTATTTTATTAATCTTTGCTTATTTATATTTTCTTTCTAGTTAGAACTTCATATTTATTTCAGTACAAAATGTTTCCTTATACAACGCTTTTTTCCTTTCGTCATTTCAAATAGTAACTTGTAGTAGGGGAGGCGAAGCGGGGATTTTGGTTGTAATCAACAATTTGCCTCACATCAGTCACTTTCAAAGAGACAGATGGAGCCACTATCACTACAAACTGTAATTTCACAGACAATCCCGTTCATCAGTCATTGTCGGTGCAATTCAAAGAACCCTTTTTGTGATTCCTATTTGAAGAATAACGATGGATTTAGATACTATCCGTTATTTTCTTCAACTCAATTCTATTTATCATTCTCCATCTATTTATGTAAATAAAAATCAGTCGTTGTATGTTTGTTCTCTATGCGCCCCTATTCTACTGGTTAAGTGTATTTACTATTTTTTTTCTTTCTTCGTAGAAATAACACTTTTTAGTTCTTGGTAAAATCTTACTAATATTATAAATGCGAATGTTTGGATGGATGGATGGATGGATGTTTGTTTGAAGGTATCTCCGGAACGGCTCAACGGATTTTGATGAAATTTGGCAAAGATTTAGAACATAGTCTGGAAGAACACATAGGCTACTTATACAGTTTTCTTTTTAATTCCGCGCGGACGGAGTCGCAGGTAAAAGCTCGTGTTTAATAAAGACTAAAATTAAAATGCAAAAAAATTTAGAGCTCTAGTATAAATTAGCTGGCCTGTGGAAATAGGGTTGATATTAAAATATAAATCTTGCGTAGGTTGGCACCAACAGCCTAGCTCGCTCAGAGCCGCGGAGTATACGCCGAACGTAATATTCACGCCGGGATTTCGAAAATGATTTGGAACGAACGCTCACTTCGTCTTAAATTTAGCTTATACAAAATTAATTAATATTTACACCCTTTAGAATTTAATATGTTTTCGGAATTTATGACAACGTCTCGGGGAATTTTCAGATATGAAATCGTGTCTTGATTTCAAATAAAATTGCTAATTTAACTTTAATTAAATTGAAAATATTTTTGTATTTTCTTAGAAATAGAATGTTAAAACTCGAAATGGTTAAATTATAACTTAGCTTATTTTATATTTCTTAGTTATGAGGTGTTGAGTGTTGAGTTTTCAGAGATTTCTATATTCGTAAATTCTAGGATTTAATAACTGGTCAATAACTAACCTGAGATAACTAGTTAATTTAATTTTATATTGGTTTAACACATTTGTAAATGAGTACCTGATTACATAAGTAAAAATAAAATCATATGACGCCGTATACATATGAATTAAATAATATAACAGATGAAAATTCTGAAACTTATTACATAAGCTCGCTAGCCATACTTCATAAGATAAGATATTGAATTGCAAGCTTTGTAAGTTTAAATGATTTCATTGAAACCGTCTCTTCCACGTCTTTCCGCTAATCCTCGTATGAATAATAACTTTACTCATTACAAACTCCCTCGCCTCATAACACGTTTACTTCGACGTAAGATTTGTTTCAAACTCCAGTTTTCATTACAAAACAAACTGCAAAGAGTTATGTGTAAACTTCTTGACTGTATTATTAAGCAGTAAAGATTTTTTTATTAAGAATTTAATTAGTAATAGTGAGATATTTAAGTTTAAGGCTAATTTCAAACGAATATTGTTACAGAGCTATACGAGTACCGCTGTTGTTTAAAGCACAGTTTCTGTTCTGTTTTACTGTGGGTTTCGACTGTAGCGAAACTTGCATTGACACATATTGTCGTCTTTGTTTTTTTAATCAGATTGTGAGGGTTGACAATTTGTTTCAGTACAAGTGAAACTGTAGCCGAGACCCACCGTCAGCGTATACGTTCAATCACTGCTCTACCTCCCTGCTCTACCCTCGTGTAAACGTAGCATTATCAAGAAAAGCTCCCTCATGTGCTATGTCGTAGTAAAAGCCTCGACGTAGAATCACCGCCGAGGCGAGTTATTTCATTTTCCGACCATTCTCACTTCCGCGCCGGCAATGGCGCCAAATTTACGGCAGTATGTAAAGAACCCGCTGACTTTTGTTATACCCTACCCTACCCTTTGCATAAGATCAGAGTAAAAAGAACTCCGACGTACATTATCACTATAACTAAGGCAATCTATCATATATGACCGGTTTAACTTTTAATTTATAAAATTAATAAAGCAGGGTTTGCGATTTTTTTTCATCGTGAATTTTTTTTTATACCGCTTGTACTGCTGCTGGTAAATTAAATCTTGAAACTTATTTAAGACTTGTTTCTACGCGATTACAGATTTACTTTCTTCTTCTCTTCTCTTTAGTTAAAACGCTACATTTGAAAGTGTTCGAGGCATTAATTTTTCTCAACACCTTACGTCGTTTAAAAATATATTTACAATGCGTTTGAAAGAAATTAAATTAACAAAACGACGTTGCAAATAAACTATAATTCGCGTATGACACCGCAATAGGATTAGAGTGAGCAGTAGTTCTGTTATATCAGCTCCTTGGCTTACGTTTGGCGTTCCGTACATGTTTTATTACGTCCTATTGGCTTGTCTCGGATAATCCTCAATGATTTACGTTAAGCGAAGTATTCATGTTATAGTAAAGTTGTTAATGTTACAAATAATAAATAAAAAGAAATCGTAAGCAAAGTTTACTTGTGAATCATTAAGTTGATGCTTGACATTTTCTTTAATTTTGTTTGGCAAAAATATAATTTTAGGTTAGTATTTGAAAGTGTCCATTCAGTAAGGTTTAAAATAAAATACGAGATTTCAATGCTGATTGCTTTTTATACTGAAGTACTAAACGTGATATTTGCTGGTCCGAAATAAAATGGATGTTAACTTTCCAGTAAATGCTACCGCTATCGTAAAATGTCGCCAACTGTTAGGAGAAGAACATAAGAAAATTATTGCGGAAATAATTCAGGGAGAGGTTGACAACAGCGATTGTGAGTACTAAAACAACCAAATATTTGACTTGAGATTTAAATACTCACAGAATTATGTACATTTTATTGCAGTCATACATATTTCTTGTTTATTACTTAATTTTTATTGAGTTACATTTATTTTGTATATAATGATGTTAATTTTTAATTTTGTATTACAAGAAATAAAAATAAATACATAAATAAATGTAAATGCATAGCAAATGAAATGTAATGAAACGGGTACTTTACTCAAGTAAGCGAAACTATATCCATTAATAAAAAAATGTAATTCATCGAGATAACGTTTTTAAAATAAACAATATTAAAATCCTCCAAAGAAGTTAATTTGTTGTCTCTAATCCGCTTTTTTAACAGATGAATAAATATTTATTTATTTAAAATATGAACATTAGCACTTTAAGCCAAAGGCTAACAAGAGCACTTACAGATGAACCCATTCAGCCGGAAAAACTTAAAAGGTAAACGAACCGCGCACAACAAAGAGCTTTTCTCTTTTTAATTGAATTTTCTACTTAGCGGTTGTATTTAATAGAAATATAAATACACTTGTAGAACCACTCTTAATCAAAACATTAAATAAAACGTGTAAATAAAAAACATTACGACATACATTAAAACTAGATCATTCACTAAATACATTAAAATTTACATAAATTTGGGTGGATATTTTTCTTCTCTATGTCTAATCAGTTTTTAATGGCATTAAGAAGTAAAACTCCTTTTATAACCTTTACAATCTATAAAAGGTCATCATGGAAGTCTTTAAAATATTGACTAAAATACTTTTTTATTATTTTCTTTATAAGATGGTGTATTTTAATATCTATGTATATTTAGCAACTTTTTTCCGATAATCCTATACGTGGTTGTGTTTACAAAATCGGTGCGTACAGAAGTAAAACTTGTTTGCCATTAAGAGTTACTAATTGCGTCCCTGATACGAATTCCGTGCGTGACGTGATTTACGGCACTTGTCTACTAATGGTGGCCAACTTTGCACGTTCCTCGCGCGCGATACAAATTTGCTAAATTGTCCTGTCGCTAAGCCCCTCACAAATTGGCTTGTCACACGTGTCACAACGGTCATGTTTGTTATAGAAAATTGTTTTAATAACTGCTCTCAAAACAAGCATGATAACTGTTAAATATTAATTCAAGGTAGACTATGTATTAAACAATAGATTTTTGTGATGCTATAACCGACGCTGTCGTGCTGCAATTTCTAAGCCAAGAAGAGTCCGTACTCTTTTCTTAATTTGCATATAGCATTTGCAGTTTCTTTAGAGCTACGGATGTTTATATGCGGTGTTTATCACTTTTAGTGACCCTTTGCTTTTTTCATTTTTTCGTTAAATATAATATGTCTATGCGGCGGAAAATCAAGTATTACAATATAATTAGCCTTAAAATATTACAAAAATAATATTGTCAAATAAAAATGTGTTTGATACTGACATTTTGTTTTCGAGTTGATATTTTGGAACAAATTTCTTGTATTTTTTCTATTCAACTCTACTTTTCTATTCGAAATAAATAACAACGGTTTCTCTCATGGAATTTTCTGGAAAACTTTTATCTAAAGTACGGACTGAAATGGACGTCGTATTTTGAAAATCCTAGCAGGCTACGAGAATTTGGTACAAACTATATTAATGGCTTTTACTGTGCTAGTTTCATGATATACTCTTTTGGATTCGAATTTCAAACACTAGAATTTTTATTTTTAAATAAGCACATTCTAAATTTAATTTTTGTTTTTCGCTTTTTCTAATACTCCAAACTAGTTTATAATTTGGTTATTAACTTCCCCGGCTAAGTTCAATCATCGGTCTAGCATCAAAAGAAATTTAATAGTTAATTTTACCCTGATTTTGATTTACGATTAGAAACGTCGAAAAGGAAGAGTCGAAATTTAAATTTAGCGTCTCAATAAAAACTGATTTCCGACTTGTAGAATTTATTAAAGGTGGCCGATTAAGCGGGAAAAAGATATGTTTTTGTTAGTAAAATAATACATCATTCTCGCTTGCACGGGTTAGCGGCGGGCGGTTTTCGAGGCATCGCGTCGTCGACGTAGGCCAGGTGACACAGCGTCTACGGTGCCGCCGCGCGCCGTGCCGTTTGCACGAGGAATTTACGAGTGTGCTATAACCTTAATTCTGCAAATGCTATCTAATTCATTTAAGTTTTGGATATGAATTTTCAACACATTTTTGTCCCATTAATTGAGGGGTGGAATCAGTTCAAAAAATATTATTTGTGTAAATATCGCATAACTAAACACTATTTATCATAGTTCAAGGGGTTCATAATAACGAAGACTGAAAATATTTTACAGTCATTATTGATCAACATAATAGAATATCAATTCCTTGTCTAATTTTCTTTTGCTTGTCATCGTGACCTAATTTATGATAAGATTTTAATAAGTGTTTAATTTATTTAATGATATGAAACCTTTGAAATATCATTCCAACCATACTCCTGAGACTAAATATAATATTGAATCATGATAAATGAAGACTGTTTTACGCCGTAAAACTTTTATTTACGTTTATAAGATGAAAAAGGGGCCCGAGTGATTTGTTAGATGACTGGGTCTGTGCAATGCGTCTGGAAATACAAAGTTATTGTCTGGGACCTAAATGAAAATCTACGCACCACTGGATATCTCTCCTAAACGACAATAATTTCATTTCCTTTGATGTTTAGATTTTTGAGATATTGATACAGAAGTTAGGATCTTTCATTTCTTTATTGAATCATTTCTGATAGACATTTAGTTCTGTCTAATATTACATTTAATTTCATACTATTTAAAACTCGCAGGGATGTTCGCAGTTAGCGATTGATTGTCCTAATAATTTTAGGGTATACTTATATATAACGGTGTTCAATTGTCTAGTACAAGTTTACTAGCCAAAAAATCCTTAGAAAAAATAAAACATTATGTATATCATACAAAACATTTTCTGCCATTTGTTATGAGCACAGCAAAGCACATATTAAATTATGAAACATTCGTCACACGCTTTAAGCTTTTGCGTACCACGTAGAGTCGCAGCCATGAGTTTTGTGTACATTTCTAAGTCTTGCCTACTGCCGACCGTTTAGATGTAAGGATTAATTTTATGTATTGCTAAATATATGCTGTCCTGTCACGTTATTCTGTCTTAACCATTATTATTCTTTTAAAGATTATGAAATCTGTTAATGTTCTAAATAAGTACCACCGCTATTTATAAGCATACGACACAATACAGAGCTTATATGAACTGATTATATTGCTTTAAATTAATAAAAATTGTTATTGGTATGTTAGCTTAAATATCAGAGACACAGGTGAACAAACATTGTATTTGTCTTTATGTCTTTAAAAATTGTAAATTAATAAAATGTTTTTAAAACATCTCCTTTTCACAAGGTTTTTTATATTTAAAATTATCGAGGAAAGCTTCATTTTCTTTTCTTATTAAAATAATTTAATATCAATTTGAGTCGCGGTTGTGTTCATTTTTTCCATCGTAACAATCAGAGCAATTAATGAGGACAAAAAAAGCGGAGCTCCCTTCCTACGTAGAGGGGTGGATGAAAGTAAGGGTGAAGCAAAAGGGAATTGAATTATACGGTATTGACTTCGTCCTTAACAAACGTAAAGCTGCAGTACATGTTATGCTTTA
>JAOPJD010000001.1:8650183-8669943 GCA_026167825.1 Papilio polyxenes | reverse complement strand
CAAGGTTTGAAATCTTTACAATAAATATTGTATAGGTGACAAGGTTTGAAATCTTTACAATAAATATTGTATAGGGGACAAGGTTTGAAATCTTTACAATAAATATTGTATAGGTGACAAGATTTGAAATCTTTACAATAAATATTGTATCGGTGGCAAGGTTTGAAATCTTTACAATAAATATAATATAGGTGGCAAGGTTTGAAATGTTTACAATAAATATTGTATCGGTGGCAAGGTTTGAAATCTTTACAATAAATATTGTATCGGTGGCAAGGTTTGAAATCTTTACAATAAATATAATATAGGTGGCAAGGTTTGAAATATTCACAATATTACATCCCTACTCAGAGTCATTCATACTAAACGACTGCTTGAAAAAGGACCCGACGAAAACTGTATCACAGATCCGATTCCAAAAAGTTTTTTCAACCGAAAAAATGTTAGCAAGGAATAACTTTTATTTGTCTGTCTTTCTAACCAAGCAAAGGTTCAGTTTGCTAAAGTGAAGTGCTAAAAAATAGTTTTTTTTTATTTTGTCCAGTTTAACGGGTATTAGATATCGTACCTGATTTCAGCATCAATGTAAGGGAACTCGGGGTGAACTTTCTTGCCAATGATTGGCCACCGCTTGCCGGTCATGGCCGCCATTTTGGCGACTGCGAACGCGCGGTCGCCGTAGGACTTGGCCAAGTGTTGTGCGACCTGAAATATTTACTGAGGTTATCTACGGGCTGTGGAAAAACAGATCGCATGGTCGTGGATTCGAACCCGCCATTCATTAAAGTTAATCATATACTAATGTAAAATTAAAATTTAGTTATGTATTGTTAAAAGTTATATTTATAGTAGTTTTTTTTCAATAAGTTGCTAAAATAAAAAAGTCATTTTTATAAATTGTCGATATTCACAATCTGTCGATGACATGTACTTTATTTTTTTTTAAATGTGAACATTACCTCCATTTCAAGTCCGAAGTCCTGCACGAGACGTATATACATGGTGGGGGTCCAGCCGTGGGCACCCTCGATCAGGAACCCGTCCGTCTGGCACTCTTTGTACAGCGGCTTCAAGTTTGCACCTGAAAATATCGCACTTTTTAACATAACATAGTTAACCTGGGTTTCTGAGACCTAAATCTCCATTTAAAACATATTGTTATCTCTGTTTTGTCAATGATAATGACAGGGATGACGATATGTTCCATACAGATATTTTGGTCTTAGAAACCAACGGTTAGAGTTAGATAGATATCTTATTAAAGGAAATTCAAAATAATAAGCAGCTTATTTTAAATTAAAATTTCAATTTCAACTTATTACCTGAGTAACAAAGAGGGTAATTATATTAGTAATTTCATAAGTTTGTTTCAAGTATATTCTAAACTAAGAAAGTGTTACATGTAACATTAAAGTTTAGTTTAAATTAAAAAAAAAACTTTATTTTAAAACGCAGACAATAGATATCGCTATTTCATGTACTAAAGCCTGTTAGTCGAGATTTTTTTTTAATTAAGGATAGGTTATTTTCCGTGACCACTTTCAGATAGTCTTAATTAGTTCAATGAATTCATTAATAACTAAATAAATAAAAATTACCACCGGAGATCTCGGAGTCCCGTCAATGACATTAGAAGACAGCCATCGAAGATGATTTAGTGAGAAAAACCACACTTAACATTGAACTTAGTTACATTAAAGCGTTTTTTAACCTTGTACCCCCCAGTTAGATTATGTATGTATGGAGTGTGTCTGTGGTGTTGGAGTACTAACTTTGAATGGCGGTGTCTATGGTCTCCGCAGCCATGGCGCGGTAGGTGGTCCACTTGCCGCCGGCGATGGTGACAAGTCCTCCAGGAGAGACGTGCACGATGTGGTTGCGCGCCAACGACTGAGTGTCCGGCTTGTTGGGGTCCGACACCAGCGGCCGGATACCGGACCACGCAGACAGTACATCGCCGCGCCGGACTGCATCACAACACACATATATATAGACCGGACATCGTCAACTTTACAGACCAGTCATGTCTTCCTATGTCTTCTTTATTAACGAAATTTTTTGGACATATGTATGGATGGATATTTGTTAAAAGGTATCTACAGAACGGCTCAACAGATGGCGCTGAAATTTGACATACATTTAGGCTACTAAATAGGTTCTTTTTTAACTCCGCGCGGACGGAATCGCGGACGACAGATAGTAATGTAAATAAAGCATAATATAAATATTATAAATATAAGGAGAAAATCTGTCTTAGAGAAAGTAGGTCTTATGTCCTCTCTATAAATACATGTTTGAATATCTTTGTGCCCAGAGTATGAGCAAATATTATACAATATAAAATAGTATATCCAAATTATGATTCTTGACAAATGAAGTTGTTAAGTGAAAGATGGATTTAATTTGACATCATGTTGATGGCAACAAATAGAGATGTGTAATTTACTTTAGCATTACATACAATTTTGAATCTTGTCATAAACAGCAATCAAGAAGTATATAGTTCCGCAACCATTTCCCGGCGTTCCTTTCTGTTATTTTTCGTGTTTTTTTTTCTAAACTTATTATAATTTGAAGTCTAATTAGCAACGTTTTAGCTTATTTGCAACGTTTTATCTTATTTAAATCTCTTAGAAGTTCTCGGCGAAATCCTTTCTATAATAGGGCTACATAGTAAAGGATTTTACGTAGTAATTTATAACAGAGTTAAATTGATCTTACAAAGTAAGATAAGTAAACAAAAATTACCTTCAACATCAGGATTGAGGTAATTCTTGACTTCTGTGAGGATGAACAGGATCTCATCTTCAGTAGGCTTGGGGCTATGTGTGACCTGGCAGGGCAGGTCCGTGGTGCCGGCGATGGTACCCTTCAGCCACGGCAGGAAGAAGATAACGCGCCCGTCCGACGTCGCAGGGTCAAGAAGACCCATGTGCTCCGGACTGGAAATACAAAAGAATAACTTGACGTGGTTAACAAGAGTACTATACTACACTAGGTGCCAACTGAATTGCTGCCTATTACAATAATTTTAATCACTTTTGTTCTATTTACTTACAACTCAGATTATTTTGATAAGGTTAAGTTTTGGGAAAACATCTAATACGTATTGCCATTTCTATTCTGGGCGCTAAGATATATGCGGTATGGTAGTTGAACGTGGATAAGCGAGTCATTGTCCGGTACCAAAAGACGACCTTCATCAGCGCGAAATTTGGAAAGAAAGACACGAATTTAACCGAGAAGATACACTTTGATTTTTTTTATGTGAAATCGGCAGTCTTGGAAAGTTGCCAGTGTAATTTTTCACTAAAATAGAGAGCCGGTGGCTCAGTCGTTGACTTATAATCTGCAAGTCCTGGGTTTGAATCCCACCATGTACCAATGTTTTTAAATTTACATATGTTATATATGCCACGTTCTTACAGAGAAGGAAAATGGTGATGCAACCTGCACATATCTGAGAAGAAATTCAAAGATATATGTGAAGTCAACCAACACGTACTGGGACAGCGTGGTTGACTTTGACCTAGACACCCCTAAATTAGGGTAAACTCCGAGCCTCTCAGTGGGGACGTGTAGTGAGCTGATGATGAGAATCAATATTATGTGTATAATGTCTAAACATAAGTATATTACCTATAGTATCCAGGCAGTACAATGTGAACTCCTGACGAAGGACAGCAGATCTCTTTCACGGTATCATCATCCATCTTCCGTATGGTATCAGTGAAGGGTCCGGTCGCGTTGATGATACATTTAGCTTTTATGTCCCACTCCTTCCCTGTCATCTCATCCTAGGACAAAATACAAGACTTACTAACCTTGGCTGATTAGATAGGCTTTATACACTTTAATAGCTATTATTTTATTTAACGAACCCTGAGTCGTGCTCCGCTCAGTTTGCCAGCCGTCTTATGCAGTTTGGTGACGCTCACATGATTGGCTATGGTAGCACCGTGCCTTGCTGCTGTCAATGCTATCGCTAGATTCATACGAGCATCGTCCTGTTGTCCTGGAATTGAAACATTCTAAATAGTAGAAGCTGGAAAGTAGACATTAACATAAAGAAAGGAAGATACGACAAACGCACCGTCATAGTACACGATACCACCGCAAAGGTTGTCCGACTTCAACATAGGAAACAATTCGAGAGTGTTCTTCTTCGACAAATAGTAGGAGCTCTTCACGTTTCTGTCGCCCGCCACAAGATCGTACATCTTGATACCGAACCAGTAGTAGGGGACTTGCCACCACCTTGAAAATAAAAGTAACCCTAAATATACACATTTATTTAGTAAGAACTTTATTAAAAAAATCGAATTATTTAAATATTGATTTTTCATATAATTATTGGTCCTTGGAGTCGGATTGTTTGTTTCACACTTACTTGTACACCGGTAACAAGATCGGTAGGGGACGTGTTAAGTGCGGTGCCACTTCCAGCATATTAGCACGTTCGTGCAGCGCCTCCTTGACCATCTTGTACTGGTCGTAGTCGAGCTGCATGATGGCCTTCTGCAAGTAGCGCACGCCGCCGTGGATCAATTTCGTACTGCGACTAGATGTGCCACTTGCGAAATCGTCCGCCTCAACTAGGGCGGTACGAAGACCTGGAGAATAAGATGCGATATTTAATACCACATTAATGCTCATGATTAAATGATAGTTCAGTAGACTTTTATTGTTTTGAGCGTGTTCAAAAAAGAAAAACTAAACGTCATTCTACATTTGAGGGATCTAACTTGACCTGCTAACATTTAAAGTTGCATAATTTCAAGTATAGTGCAGTCGCAAAGTGAACTTCCGCCAGTACTTTAAAAAGTGTAGTAGCATTTGAAATTACTAGGTCGGTGTTCTGATGCAGCTGTTTTCAGCTGTTATTAACGACGCACTTAAAAACTCGTTTAAGTTGAAAATAAAACCTAAAATTTAACTGTTGACATTTATGCCCTGACGATCTATGTAGGTACAGTTTTTCGGTAATAATAGTAGAAGAGTTTAGTAAATTGTTAGGGTTTCTTTGTGAGACTTGCCTCAAGATCCATTTACCTTACGCCTATAATAATCTATACTTATAGTATAAAGAGGAAATATTTGTTTGTTTGTTTGTAAATCAAATCATTGATGTACTCTGAGCTTTACCTTTTGAAGCCTCTCCAGGTGACTATACTGCGGGGACCAAGTTTCAATACAGAAATTAGTAAAAAATGTTTACCCCTGGTTGTCGCATCTAGCGCGCAGCCGGCACCCGTGGCCCCGCCGCCAATGATGAGCACATCGTACGTGTGCCCCGCTTGCAGCATGTTGACCTGCTCGGTGCGAGACGGTAGCGGCCTCTTGCGGCGCTCCGTGCGTGCCGACACAGTTGCTGGTTTGTACCATTCCTGTCATACATCGCAAAGACCTCAATTATCATCAGGGGTCAATTTTGAACACCAATTAACGTTAATATCTGACCGGGGAAAATTATGATTCCTTTTTTTATGGATCCGGTTATTATTTTCGCGGAAATAAATTCTTAACTAGAAATTAATGTATCTTAATTAAATATATGAACGAAATTTCTTCAGATTAATTTTACTTTAAATCAACTTTGGAAGGGTTGTTGCGAGTAAATAAAAAAAAATCCTTAACCCATGTCATCGTCACGCGCAGGTACAAATCCCGGAACAACATAAAAGCGATTTGTTTTTTTTCCTGTGATAATAGAAGGTTACCGTGCCGACAGTAGGGTCGCTCCCTTTTGGGGGTGGGGGGTGGTAAAGCACGCCGCTCCAAAACCCCGGGGCGATTACGTAGGCGTGCGGGCCACGAACTATCCCCTTTTAATATTCCCCGGTGTTCCATTTGAAGCAACTCAGACATGTTTTTATAGATACTTTTTATCTCGCTATTAAATAAAACTCTTACAAATTAGATGTTTTTTTCTTCATCTTTTACGATTTTTTAATTTTATTCTATAAAATTAATTAACTTACGATAAACGATTGACTGTTTATTTCTCTTTCCTAAGAACATAATTATATTTTTTTTTGCATTATTAATCTCGTCGTTGTATACAGCGACATACACAAGTTAACAGTTGATGACTTACGACTGGGGAGTCGTCGGCGGCGAGGGCCCAAGCCGCCATGACAGCGCCGGTGACGCCCGCCGCACCGCCCAGCAACAACCTTCTCCGCGACATCTGCAAACATATTGCAACATAAAATAAGTACAAGTAACTACTAAATAAACTTACACACAAATTTCAATTACCGATATTCTTACACAAAGACAATAAAAAATAAAGAAAATAAAATTGTTAATAGTGATATTAAGATAAGATATTTTAACTTTTTTGAATAGTCTAGACAATTAAATTGCTTTTAAAAAATATTACTAGAAAATTATGCATTAAAATCTGTTTTACAAACACCACGATTACCAATATACTGTTTGTAAGAAACGGGATTCTTACCACGATTAGTAAATTTTTAGTATTTTTAGTATATCAGTATAAACCACGAAAGTTTGAAGTTATACCATGATTACCATTTTTAACGACGAAAAAAAATGACATAATAGACGATTGTTGCGTTTGCGCAACTATTAAAAATTCTATTGACAACGATACATTAGTCATAGTACAATGGTCAAAAGGCTGATATCTAGATGATATGGCACCTTGTATAAAAATCCAAGTCTTCACATTGCTAACGATGCACTAAATATTTAAACTAGATTAAAAAAAACTTTCATAATTTTACGTTAACACTTTGAAGCAGCTATAAAAATGTTTTATCTCTGTCTAACGGTGAGTTTCGACTGCAGAAAGAACTCACTCTCTGATTACAAACGTAACAATTACAGTCAAACCAAAGTCCAAGAAACCGCAAAATTTTTCCGCTTAGGTATAGTTTTATCTCTAATCAGAGTTTCTCGCTTATGAATGTCTTTTGGCAGGAGCAGACAATGACTCGCTAATAAAGGGTTATGCTAAGCTTATGCAATTCAGGCTTATCGAGGTTTGACTCTACAACAAACATAACAAGAGCTACTGCAATGGAACGATAAACCATTATATTGACTAAAGTCTGGGGAATGTTTTTCGTGGCTTTTTATGTTACTTTGAAGAGTGAAATATTATTCAATTTGTATTCTTCTCTGGTTTGTCAAAGAGTAATCAACTTTAAAAAAACATAACCCACCATTTAATCGGGTTAAGTCAGTTTATACCAGAAACATATCTGTCCAAGTTTTAAAGGTCATCAAATAACTTGGTCATCGCGTTTTTAGGTAAGTAACATCTATATATAGACTATCTAATCTCATAGATAAAAAAAAAATCAATTTGATATATTCATTACGTCACCGAATGTTCAGTGCGCGACGTCTGGCGTGCGCGATGAATGATTAGCGTTATCAGCACATTCCGTTATCGTTACAGATAATTATCACTTCCTAGATGTCGCGACTGACTTACTACGTACTACAAGTGCGTACATTGTGGATTTATTTATTAAGAGACGGAAATTCTTATAGTAAAGTAAAACATCGTGATGCAACCTGCACACACACGCGAAGAAATTCAAGGACGTGGTCAAGTCAAGTCAGTTACCTTAAGACTTGCTTAACATTTAAAGCTGCTTCGTAAAAAAACAATGTGAGACTTAATAGATTATAAGAATCTATTCTTACTACAATTTATGTTCATTAGCTGTAATTATTATTATTTTTTTAGTACGTCATAATACAAAGTAAGTTTAGCATATTATTATTTTTAATTGATGTTTGTGTAATATAAGTTAGTAGAGCATAATAAGAAGTGATTTTGTAAATTAAACCTTTTTAAAAATATGATTTTACTGGTAACACCGACAGTAAATGGGTGCATAACGAACTCATTTCCGGGACTGGAAAGATGGCGTATACAATAGGTAACAAAGACATAATAAAAACTATAGAAAACATTATCAGTTTTAAATACCGTTGAACCTAACCTAAAAACTTGGAAAACAGTTGTGTTTAAAAAGAAACATTCTTCATGCTTTGACGAGAGATTCTAATAAGCGTTCACATGTCGATGTCGTTTCAAACGCACGTATGCAATGTGGCATACATTGTACGCGGTCTGGGCGGCCGCCAGGCCGGGCAAGAACCCTCTTTTTATACGTGACCTTGACCCAAACTAGAGGGCAATTGAAATAACAGTTTGCGAAATTTGATATGGAATTTATATTTTTGTTACGCAGCACAAATTTTAGCGTACAACACCGCTATCGTACTGAAGATTTCTAAAATTAAAAAAAAAGATTAACGGACAAAGAATTAGACGTATACTTCTATGTAAATATTAAAGAATTTATAACATTTACTGTTACCATGCGGAATTAGGAATATAAATAAGCTTGAATTATGTCCAACAACGCATTGAATGACAGATGGAACGCGCGAAAGCATAAAACTAAAACATGAGAATATTTTTTATGTTTTACCATGGATTTCCACTGCAGGAACACTTGTATACTAATAATTTTATCGCTCACGAAAAAAAATGTATTAACTACATGTTCTTTTTTTTAATTATTTTTTCGGCAGTAGCAAGTCACAAAATAGATGCAATTTAGTATAATTCTTGGTTACCTGTATCACAACCTCCAGCATCATCTATTAAACTTTAGGATATTATAGATAAAAAATGTATTTCTCGTGTCGAAATTTGGGACAAAAAGTAGTATCGGATTTTTCTCTATCCTTAGTATTTTTACATTTTATGGCGATATTCTGCCAGTACAGGTTTTATTATCGTAAACTTTTTGACAGTAATTAATTAAAGCAGGTGAAGAACTCATTTAATTGATAGTTGTGTGGCCACATTTAATGACATAAAGTTTACAATTTCCAATATTAAAATAATATAAAAAGAATTTTTGACAGATTTTTTTTCTTAAAACAGTATCGACTAGGATAACCTCTTCTGCTTTGAGACAAAGTTTGACCTAAATTCTGCTTGGTGCATTTTCAGGCTACAGAGAATGTAGCGGAGATAGGGTTATAAAGATCCAGTAATTAATTGAAATTTGAAACAGCTCATTCATCTGTAACTGAATACTCCACTGACACAGTTCTTCAGTTTATAGCGAAAACAAAGAATGCAAAAAATTTGCATGTACGAAAAACATTTTTTTTCCATTGTGCCGCAGTAGTTGTTGCGTGCTAACGAAAGGTAGAGTTCATACCAAGACCATGCATAGCTATATTATCAACATAAGGCATTTGTGTTTTGTATCAAGTCCACTTCCATGCCTGTTTCGACCTACGTACAGTGATAGTGGCGAATAAAAGTGTGTTTTGCAAAACTTTTAATAGACACGCGTGTCGAATCCGTGCCATAACTTCTCTTTGACGAATTTAAAATTGGAATGCGCGGCACTTGCCAAACTGCCGACCAGCTTCGTATTCGATTTTTAAACGTTTTCCCATTTTGAAATAAAAATGACTTTAAAAAAAACTTATATGAACAAAGGCCCGGCATGTATTATGATTATTTTATAGTGCGTTTCATTTATTTACTATACGTTTTTTTTTTCACTAGCGCACATCAAAAGATATTTTTTATGGTTATTTTAGTTGTATACAATAACTAATTGTGTAACAGACCTTGCAGCATGTCTCATATTACTTATTGTAATGATGCGCCTTAGTTGCGAGCATGCATATTGAAAACAATTGTTTTCATTAAATATACTAGAGAGATGTTTTTGTTTTTCACTCAGAATTTGTGTCATTGATTAATATTATTAAAGTAATTTAGGTAAATATTCTCGCAAATATTCGCCCAGAAATAAAATCGTGAAATCGCCTACTCAAATGATTGTAGCGGAAAGAATAGCTAGACCATGTTATTGTTTTAATAGGTTTACTTTATACTAAAATCTTTATGTAAAACATATCATCATCCCTGTTATTATCTCTGACTAAACAGAGATAACAATATGTTTTAAACGCGAATTTTGGTCTCGAAAACCCACGGTTAATAATTTTTGAAAGAAATAAAAGATTTTTTGAAAATAACAGCTTCTCGAGATATTTAGCGGGAAAAGATAGTTGTGATTTTTGATGCATTGTGAAATTTATTTACATTATGTTTTTTATTGACAAGTATATGTGTTTACAATTGGAGATATTTCTCTTATACACGTGTTTCGTACACTAGTTACGTAGTGAGGGCAACTACATATAGAGTTGTTCAACTTGACAGCTTTAAAAAATAAAACCACGCAATATAAGTGCGTTTAGAAATTAAAACATTCACTCGCATAGATTTAGATTGTAGATGCTAAGTCTATGTTCACTCGACACTAGCTCAAACAGTTAAGGGAGAGCCATAAAAAAGAAATTCAACTGAATTGCAAAAAAATATGGTATTTTTATAATTTTCATGACTTTCATGATTTATTTACGTGCTGTTTTTTTATTAATTTTTATTTATCTGTCTGTTATCGGAAAATTCGGTTTATTATGGGATATCTCCGAATCGACTGGACCGATTTTGACGGGACTTTAACTGGAAGGTAACTGATAAGTGAGCGATAATATTAAAGCTACTTTTTTAATTACGCGCTGACGAAGTCGCTTGCGACCAATAATCTAATAAAGAAAATCATGAAATTGAATTTTATATACAGTCAGTTATTTTTAAATTAAAAAACTGGTCACCCTACAACAGTAAAGCGGCATGAAGATATGTCGTGATCTTGTTGGCAGTGAGACCACTTCTAGTGTGATCCAATTTTATTGGCGACGCGACACGTGGAAGACTAGTGCATTATTGTATACACGGATGCCTGGAGCAATGCTATTATAGCATAACGAACTCCTATAGTCAAAACGTACTGCTATTATATGTCATCATCCCATCAAAAAAAACAACAGAATGTCTTTATACAGATGTGCCAGTACAGTGGGAACTAATGAATAATTTCCCCTACTATATACAAAATAAAAACAAATTTGATTTCTAAGAATGATTTTTAAACAAAAAAAACATTGTTAGGCAAAAATATGTCTAATTTACCTAAATAAATTAATAACATAAGTGATGAATTTTAAAGGTGTTTGATTAAGCATTCAAACTCAACTACATAATTTTACAATATAATATGAACTATTAGCCATCGCCTGCAAGTCCGTCCGGTCAGAATTAAAAAAAAATAATTGAGATTCATGCAACCGTTCTCGAGATACCTTATAACAAACATCCATCAATCTAAATTCGCATTTATAATATTAATATTTGATTTGGGAGGAAACATATATAGACATTGAAAATATTTTTGGTGTTTTCGCAAATACTTCAAGCAATCGGAGACTTTTTCCTTATATTTATTGACGTCAAAACTACTGTCAGTTATTTCACTGGCAGTGTGACTTGCCTAGCAAAAACTACACTAAGTTTATCAAGGTTAATATGTTATTACTTCACTGTACAAGTTTCGTTAATAATATAGTATAAAAAAAATGTAGTAGAAATCTACCCAATTAAATAAACTACTTTTCAGAACGTTTTAAACTTAGTACTTATCTTAAAATTCTAAACTTATTATAAAGTTCAGAATCATACTAATATTATAAATGCGAATGTTTAGATGGATATTTATTTGAAGGTATCTCCGGAACGGCTGAACAGGTCGTGATGAAATTTGGCAAAAATGTGGAACATAGCCTGTAAGACCACATAGGCCACTTATTAAGTTTTTTTTAAGCCGCGCGCACAGAGTTGTGGGCGATAGCTAGTTTTATTATAAAAAAGATAAAACAATCGCAGTTATAAGTTTTTAAACTTTTCATAAAACTTGGAAAGATCTCCGAAAGTAGATAAAAGACCTACCCTGTTCCTAATTTAAATATGTACATAATGTTTTTTGGTTAAGAAAAAATTTTTCAAGGAAAATATAAAGTTCAATAACCTTTGCCAAACATTAAACATCTAACATAGCATCGTTTTATATAAACTAGATACTCGATATTTCAGAATGTCAAGGGAAATGCAAAAAAACGATTAAATATGTAGTAAAATGATTATAGAGCGAAATAACATTTTGTCTGAGTTACAGTCTGAATAATTCGAGATACCGAGTATTTGAGGATTCAGCGGAAGGGAACGACATTTTTTCGACTTACAAGGTTCGAGTTATGGAGATTCACTGTATTTATTTACTTCTTATCAATGTCATATGGTTCAATGTCTACCAAAGATAGCACATTATGTTACTTTAGAAGCACTCAGCTGTCTTTTGCAATTTTTATACGATTTAAAGGTAAATTTGGTTTACTGTAACACAGATCTACATCTTACTAATATTATAAATGCGATTGTTTGGATGGATGGATGTTTTTTTATAGAAGGTATTTCCAGAACGGCTGCAATGGATCTTTATGAAATTTGCCCCAGATATAGAACATAATATGTAATAACACACAGGCAACTTATTAAGCTTATTTTTTAATTCCTCGTGGACGGAGTCGCGGGCAAAATCTATTATCTAATAAGCCCAGACTGTCTCGTAGGCACAGCCAAAACAAAAATAACTTCAGCCTGTACGATAGCAGCAAAGCGGTTACAACACCGGTCAGGTGATTTCCAATTGTTACAAGTTACAACAAATCTCAGTTAATTTCAGTTTTACGTAGTAAATTACGCAATATTTACTACGTAAAACGGACTACTTTTACTGGATACTCTATCTATATAAACGCGATATTTTAAATAACATAAAATTCCTAACCTCATAGAAATTATCAAAAATTAAAATACTTTGGCGCCTGACCTATTAGTTTCGCAAGTGCCTAACACATTTCAATTAATTTCACAGTAAAATGTGTTCATAGTTCATAGGTATTCTAGGCCTTTGTTGTTCCATAACCTAACGTAGTTCCGCCTTAGGCTATAAACCCTGTCTCCTATAACGTGACTCTTCTTCATTTTTTTTTATTTAAATTAAATTAAAGAAATGTCTTGACTTTTTCTTGTATATATAAAACAGCTGACAATGTTATTTTAATGGGGCTTCCGTAGCGTAGGCTTGTCTACATGTCCTTGAGTTTCTGTCGGTAGAGTAAGATGATGTCATAACGCGGTCTCTACCTACTTCCTAAGTTCCTTTTGCCATTCGCGATGGCCTACTGCGACATATTTTTTTTATAAAAATAATTGAGATCTTATATGAAATATGTAATTAAAAAAATCATAAAACTTAAAAAAATGGACATAATTTGATCGGTAGTGATTTGTTTATCTTTTTTATTTTAATAAAAAACAAATCAGCAATTATGACAGTAACAGATATACATTGGCCCATATTTCGCGAAGACGTTAAAGTGTTAAATATTAACCATTTATAAAGAACATACACACCTTTATTATAATGAATCCAACGGAGAATCTATATAAACGTGTAATAAGGTATTACATAAATATAACTAATTATAGGACGCAAGGGCATCGACAATTTTTGCAGTATTGGTCCCAAACTTTCAATGAGAATTCACGCAGGTCCAGATAAAAGTTAGTTAGCACATCACTATTATATTATAGGAAGGTATTTTACTACTCACTATTATTGATTTTTGATATAATACTAAACACTAAATAACATGTTAGTTAATCGAAGTAACGCGTGGCCGGCGTAACTCGCCGGGCTTTTCTAACCGCGACCCACCCAGCGAGCGACTGACATTGCTTTTAGAGCGTTCGATTTAGCGCTCATCTGACTCACAGTAGAGCGAAGCAAAATTTCGCCTCTATCTACAACACATTGGTAAAAACGCCATCTAGGTGTTAACCTTAGCACTTACAAATACTTTATATTTTGTTCACATGCACTAAAAATATAGTGTGCTTGGTCAAAAGAATTAGTATTAAATAAAGCCGAAAATATCTGAATCTTTCATTGAATTTGCAGTGGAATCAGCACAATGTATACAAAGAACAACTACAACATATCGTTTTATTTACTACCTATAATTAGAGAAAACTTAAATTCCTTGATACCGTTTTCCCTCTATTTTTTATAATCTGGCAATTATTCTGTGATGTTGCTGAACTATTCTTTTAGTAAAATAAAAGACGAAATATAATTCATATTCAATTTATTCCAATAAAATTACAATAAACTTTTCAATATATTTGTGCGCTTACACTTATTTTTCCTTCTTTTCAGAGGAGAGTGAATTGTAGAGTTTCGTGATCTCGTTAAGTACCAAGTTTTGTACCACAGTACCATTAGTGTCAATGTAATTGGCAAAAGATTTGTTTATAGAAGCTTCACGATACTTTCCATTTGAATCACGCATCACAAGGATTAAGTTGTATTTATCGTCGTGCCTGCAAAATATTAATTACATTAGAAACATGTTATGAAAAATTCAATAGTGATAAAAATGAAATTTCAATCAAAGCCTTCATAAATTCATAATTTTAAAATCTTAATTTCTTACTTTGATTTAATTTTTTTAATCCTTTTTTTTAACAATATGCGGTCCATTTTAAAATATAAAAATTTATATCTTCAGAAAAAG
This sequence comes from Papilio polyxenes, assembly GCA_026167825.1. NCBI lineage: Eukaryota > Metazoa > Arthropoda > Insecta > Lepidoptera > Papilionidae > Papilio > Papilio polyxenes. The sequence goes on along the minus strand of JAOPJD010000001.1, from coordinate 8,655,378 downwards.
TAAAATAGATTTAATGATCCATACAAAAAAATAATAAAAATCATTATGAACTTACTTCTTCACATAAGAACTTGCTTCCCAAACCCTGGTGGTGTTCCCAACTTTCTCTTTGGCCACAACAAATATACCTTTTTCTTTAAATGTAGTGTACAGTGTCAAAATTCCCATGAGAATGAAGTATGAAGACACACAGATGATGAGCACCAGTCTAAAACAATAACTTATTTAATACCTTAATACTCACTCCTATGGAATCTGTTATATACTGATCTTGAAATCTATATGTCCAGGTTTGATCCCTGCCATGTACTAGTATGTTGTATGAATTTGAAGCATATTGCAACCTGCACACATCGGCAGAGAAATTAACAGATATGTGTGAAGTCAACCAACCCTCACTGGGCCTGCATTGTTGACTAAAGAATAGTTATCCTAACTTATTTAGTATCAGCACACTTGGTGGGGATATATATGAGCTAACAATGATGAGATTATGCCCACAAATTTATCCTGGATTGTCTATTTGTCCTCGTTGTGAAAAAATTATGACAAACTTGCTTAGGCAACAAAATACCCATTTGTTAACCTCAAGAATATTACCTGGATTGAGGGAATGGGTACAGATAATCCCATAGCAGAGCGTACAGAGCAACACCGACTGCCAGCGCACAGAGAAATAGACGTCCATCAATTAGTGCGAAGCTTTCCTTGCATTTCAGATCTCCAGTTAATACCTGTATAACATATATTTCTCATTGCTGAGTTACTGTTATTCATATAAAATTAAAGATAACACTGTAATTTTAAGGCTCACCTCTCTAATTGCATCATCAACGGCATTTTTAGCCGCTGCACCATCCCATTTATTAATCTTTACGACCTGCAAATTAAGCACATTTAAAAAAAAATCTGTAACTTGTATTTGGAACATTGGGGAAAGATACAAATCTAGTAAAATACATCAAAACTATTTTAATTAATTAAATAACAATCTTAATTTAACTATAAATAACTTGATATTAGGTTTTGGAAAAAGTTGTAAAGCCGTGACGTGTCCTCAACCATCTTCGCCGATTTGTTTTGCTGTTGAGTCGGCATAACAATATAACTACCTCATTAGTTTCACCCATCTCAATTAACTGTACTGTTTCAGTCACAAATTTGCAAAAGACCAATTATTTTACTTTAAATAAGATAAGCACATTAATATTTACTCATGTGTAAATGTGAATAAATGAATGATTGATGTGTAACTGAAATGTCAAAATGTTTAAAGTTTTCAAAGAGTGGATAGAGATGGTCAAATAATTTCTCTCAAAGAGTAAATATATTTATCGATGAAATAACCACAACGATGAATTCATAAAATCGATTCTTATCATTTTGTCGATATTAAACATTGAAGAATAAAAACATGTTCTCTTGCGAAAATAAAACTTGGTGGCAAGATTTAACAAGCATTATATATGTAAGCAAGCATTCTATATAAGGAAACTAAGTATAAAATATTATATTAAGAAATGAAGGGTTATAAAAATTAATTTATTTCCTGCACAAAACATGTTTTACATGCCAAAAAACTGGGAAATTTTGATTTTTTTAAATAGAAAAATTACTGATGGTTTTGATATTTTAAAGGGACTTTGTGTATTTCTCAGCTTTGCACACTCACCTAATCTTTCTATCGTCATAGATTTCATAGAATCCATCAGGAATAATAATTCAATTTGCGATACAACTTCATTTATAATTATAATTACGATTGATATGAAAGAAATGATAAATGCTTATCCTTTAACTTAACACAATATTAAAATGCTTAACAACAATAACTTCTATCCCGGACGTGAATAATGGTACATTTGAAAAGATGCCTATGGAAACACTAAAACGTAGTGATGTTCTAAGATACGAAAATAAAACTATATAACGATTTACGATTTGTATTGGCGCGAACTCTACATCGATTTCATCATCATATTTGGTTATACTTCCTACTCTAGATGGTCATTGATGGATGCTAAAAAATTAATGGACTGGTCAAAAATGAAGTGGCTTTATATCAACTTGATTTAATAGTGAAAGCATTTTAAAGTTATCATAATATATTTTGGTGGATAATAAACTTAGACATCGTTTACGGTGTAAAAGTAATGGTATGTAACATTGTCATTGTTAATTATTGATAGGTTTGGACCCGGTGGGTTACGCTGTGTGAACGTTCTTCTGTTCTGCATTCTATTGTGTTGTTTGAATTTTCATAGTGTCTTATGACATGAGTTTTACCTCATAAGTGAGAACTTTTCTTTTTAGACTATATGTTTACCATGTGGTACGCAAAACATGTACCATGTAAATTAAAGAGGTCAGTTTGTTGATGCTAATGAGAGCATATTACATTTTTAGGTTGTTTGCTTCAAGGCCTTGCGATGGCAAAGAAAAGGAAACCAGCAACGCAACTCGCTGCTCGGCGGTCTGCCCGCCGTGGGAAGCAGGTCAATATTGGGCAGGTTGGCTTGGAAGGCGAAACATCTACCACAATAGACGCGACAACCTCCGACACACAATCTAAACCTCCCGAGACATCCAGTGCAAAGGTTGAAGAGACAAGTACATCAATCGCACAACTGTCTCAATCTCAAAATTGGAATCCCACTGTTAAAATTTGCCCACCTGTAGGGTTACATAAGAAATTTGGTAAATACCGTTGTTTATTCAACAGTGATGTAACTATGAGTAGAAAGAATGAAGTATGTAGTGATAGTGAAACAAACAGTAGTATTGATATAAAAGTAGTGGACCTTTGTGGTAGTTCCGAGTCTGATTCAAACACTGCAATAGAGATTCAATCAGATACAAACAGTTCTGCAAGCCCCAGTCCACTGAGTATTGTGTCAAACCCACAACAAAGTCATAGCAACGTACCGCTACCAACATCATCACAATCTTCTGAAGTATCAGTGGTAAATGAGCTCTCTGTGGTGAGTATTGAAAACAATGTGCCGCAAATTCCTTTGCCATCAGATGCATCTATAATTGAAAATGAGGACCAACCAGTAAGTGATAAAGAAAATGATAAAGAAATGCAGGACAAAAACATTCCATCTGTAGAACAAATTGAGTATGCTTGTGATGATGAGGAAATTATTACTGTGGTTCAAATTGTAGAGGACGAAAATCAAGAACTTTATTATGACATTAAAATAGACAGTCCAAAAAATGAGGCTCCAAAAGAAACAAATGAAGATGAAGAGTGCAAAATTTATGATTCTGATTTCCAGAAACACTTTGAAAATCTTAATCTCACCGCTGAATCTAGGTCTAACACACATTCACCTATGGATTGCTCCGAACTTGGTTACTTGCAGACATCTCATTGCAATACACCAGATATATTTTCGAAAGAAAACTCTAATGATTTAACAAGACCTGATCCAAGCTTAACACCAAGTTCAATATTATCTGATGAGAGCAACTCATCAAGAGTGACAGAACAAACACAAAACAATTCCAATGATTCTGCTGAATCATCACCAACTGGTGTCAGACGGTCAAACCGCATAAAGACAATTAGCAATTTAAAACAAAAAACTAAAGGATATGGTTTAGTCAAAACACCACTAAAGAAAGCTTTAATTACTCAAACGAAGTTAAAACTAGAAGAATTAGGTTCAGATAGTCAAGAGAAAATAGGAGAAAGTATAACAAATTTTACACCACACTCCTCACAGTTCCCTATTCCTTCAGAAATGCCTGTCAAAGTCAAATCTCGTTGGAGGAGGTCAAGTGAGCTAGAAATGGGTACAAACTCGCCTGCTATTTCACCTTTAGCTAGTCCAGGTCTACCTCAACGTTTACTGCCATTAACGGAGGAACAAACTCCTACAGATGTGGAACAGGCTGCTGTGGCATTAACTAAAGAAGCATATGATAAAATAATTGAAGAGAGAATGAATCAATTCCAGCATTTGGATGAGAATGAGTATTTGTGTGATCGTATGATCAGTAGGGATACAAAAAAGATGATTTGTGATTGTTTTATGACCAAAGAAGAGTTGGAACGAGGAGAGTTGGCTTGTGGTGAAGACTGTCTTAATAGACTCCTTATGATTGAATGGTAAGTTACTCTTCATAATTGTTTTAACATATTTTAGCAGTTGTTGATAAATTTATTATAATTTCCAGTAACTCCAGATGTCCAGTTGGTGATCGTTGTACAAATAGAAGATTCCAGAATAAGGAAAATGCGACTCTTAAGGTTTTTTATGCAGATAAGAAAGGATGTGGAGTGGAAGCTGGTGCTGATATTCCATCGTAAGTGTATTTTTTTAAATGTTTTTATGATGAAATAGTAAGTGGCATTGTAACTTGTACATTTTTAACCAAGAAGCTTCAATTAACTTTAAGTATAGCCAGCAAATGAAAAGAGAACAGTACCTGTTTCTTAAAAATAAATCTATGTTTTGATGGATAAAATAAGTTTGTTAACACCTTTAGCCATAATATATATTTACTAGCTGTCGGTCGCGACTCCGTCCGCGCGGAATTAAAAAAAAAAAAAAAAAAAAAAAAAACAGTAAATCTAAACCATTCTCGAATCTCCACGAACACACACAAAAAAATTCATCAAAATTGGTCCAGTCGTTTAGGAGGAGTTCAGTCACATACACACGCACACAAGAAATATATATATTAAGATAAATTTAATTATTTTTATTGTAATCAGTACTATTTGTTCTGTATGTATATTTTATCTCAAAGAAAAGCAATTGCGAATTTTATTATGATTGGTTTGTTTATAACTTTATTGATGACATTTTATAATGCGAATATTAATAATAAAATCAAAACACTGATGAGGTTAAAAATGTAACAATAATAATTTTCCATTACGTACTACTATTATTACTAGGATCAGCTGATCAACATCACCAATCAATGTGTATTTAAATACTAAAAATTTTATGTCATATAACGTTACTAGCTGTCGCCCGCGACTCCGTCCGCGCGAAATTAAAACCAAACGTAATAAGTAGCCTATGTCTTCTTCCAGATTATGTTCTACATATGTGCCAAATTTCATCAAGATCCATTGACCTGTTTTAGAGATACCTTAAAACAAACATTCATCCATCCAACTAAACATTTGCATTTACTTATATATCTATATATATATAAAAGAAAGTCTATATATA
>JAOPJD010000001.1:4819984-4841704 GCA_026167825.1 Papilio polyxenes | reverse complement strand
ATTATATCGTAATTATTCATTTTCGGCACAAAACAAATAACTGGTAACCCCAATCCTTTTACATAAATATAGGTATAGTCTATAGTACTTTCTATCTGTCCCTTACGGGTGAACGCGCATGTCATATCTATATAATTCTTCATCTGAGGGAAGAACACATAGACTACCTTTTTTTATTTTCGCACTGACGGAGTCGCGGATGACAGGTAGTATTTAGATAGTAGTAGATTTATACTTGTTTTTTATCTACCCACACGAACAATGCAGGTTACTAGTAGACAATATGATCAAAAATAATAACATTCACACTCAGCGTAACATATAAAAATTATATCGTAAAACCGATAAAAATAAATTAAGATCTGAAAGATCTTAACATCTAAAACGTGATTCGATAAACGCGCCAATGTATAATCTATCTACTGAGAAAAGCACGTTTGCTGTCGGAATCTATTTGAATGATTCTCAGCTTTGTGTAACGTTGTTAAAACAGGTGAATTAATGTTACTAATATTATAAATGCGAAGTTTAGATGGATGGATGGACGGATATTTGTTTGAAGGTATCTCCGGAAAGACTCAACGGATCTTGATGAAATTTGGCACAGATGTAGAATATAGTCTGAAAGAACACATAGACTACTTACCTCCTTATTAAGTTTTTTTCTTAATTCCGGGCGGACGGAGTCTCGGGCAAAAAAACTGAATATCGTAATTTAAGCTAAAGTACATTTACTTACATAAAAGTATGTTAAGCTCTGTTCCGATAAGCGATAACAATGGTGATTCAAAACGACAATTTCCATTGAATGGCAAAGTACTTCCAGTTCAAATTATTTCGTCCTTATTACTTGATTTAATCTTTAAGTTTTGATTTGATTCATTTAAAACTACATAACACGCCGAAGCTTGAAGTTATTTTTTGCAAACCGAATAATCAACGTGAAACAGACAATGACGTACAGTTTTTTGGTTAATATTTTAGTTGCTCGGTAAAATAAAATGAAGTTTGAGCCAAACTAGAGACGCCGTTTCCATTGTACTTCTTTTCTGTTAAGTTGTAAGTTGTTAAATGTTTTATTAAATATATAACGGGTCTATTTACTTTTAATCAACGGATGGTAGATAAATAACATTAACTACTAACAAAATAACATAACGATTGGGACATTGGGTTCTTTAATAACGTAATAAAATTAATAAGAGCACAATATCTAATATAATTATTCGGTTGCACTTAATTATTTTTATCTACTTCAACAGCTGTCGCCCGAGACTCCGCCCGTCCGGAATAAAGAAAAAAAAATTAGTTGTCCATGTGTCATTCCAGACTATGTTCTACATCTAAACCTAAATTCACCGAGATACGCTAAGCTGTTCTGGAGATGCTTAACAACAAAGATCCATCCATTCCTATAAACATTCGCATTTATAACATTGGTAAGATTATCTATTTCATTTAATGTTGGTATAGTATATATAACATAATAAAATTGAAAAGATAATTTTTACAATTAATAGAAAAGACCATGATATATTTCGTTACGTGTCTTCAAATCTTTACCACGTGAACATGAGTTGTGGATTAATACGCACCAATAGTAGGTCACGCGGGTCGCGTGTCAAATACACGTGCTCGCCTGGGCGGTATGCTACGCCCCTCGACCCTGCTCCCCCACCCCTTCCTCAACAACCGCGCACACTGCTCTTGCCTCACTTCTCGCCTACGTAAGCAAGTCCTACGTAAGCAAATCCTACGTAATTATAATATGATCCTAACAAGGGTTTATTAATCTTATCGTTTTCTATGTGTACTTACATATTTCTTGGCAATACTTTAATTAGTTTTGACAAGACTTTTTATTAAAAAGTGATTAAGCATAAGAATTTTACAAAATAACGAGGCAGCACTGAACCGCAAGATTCGCTCGTGCTCACAATGGCTCGTATATTAATAGTATTTGGTTCAATGGTATTTGTAATATTTCATTTTTGTTTTTGTTTCAACATACTCAAGAAAATTTTTAAATATTTTCTACAGTCTCCAGCAAACATGGTTGTTTTGAATTCATCAGACTTGTTCTGTTTTATGATAATAACAAGTTGCAAGAAATATAGAAGTGTCCCATCTCAACTCATTTTAGAAAACTTAATGTCACTTGTCCATGAGGATGTGTATGAACTGACATTGTTATCTCTCTTTTGTTAAGCCTTCTTTTTTTTAAACCAATACTATTTCTTATAGACATTCACTTTATGGTTATAAAATTTAATTTATCTTGTGTTATCAACAAAATATTACTTAAAAATATTCTAAACTAGCTTTCGCACGCGACTCCGTTCCCGCGGAATTTAAAAATAAGGAAACGGGATAAAAAGTATTATATGTTCATATCCTGGTTCTCAACTATATACCCATGAATTTTCAGCTAAATCCATTCAGCCGTTCTTGAGTTATAAATAGTGTAACTAACACGTCTTTCTTTTATATATATAGATTATTAGAATCTACACCAAATAATCTTTGAACCACATCACTATTTAACACTAGGTAGAATGGTCAATGACTTTTTTAAATAGGTATTTACTATTTTCTAATTGAAAATCAAATTGTCACTGGAGATGGTGGCATTGAATGTGTTAAACTCTAATCAACGTCGTGAAAAAGACTACAATAATTACTTTAGGAGTTATATGTAATCTGCTCACTACTTATACTTTAGAATTAAACTATATAATATTTAGTTTACTTATTCAACTTCTACATTCCATTCATACAAACTTATCATTAACAACATTTAAAAATCCAAAATGTCAAAATACAACTCAAATTAAAATAATTAAAGGCTAAAATGTTAACTACATTTCAACAAGCTTGTTCATACCCTAAGACTGTACAACACACACAGAACAGGACACTCGACCTCGGCTATTATAATTGCAATTTATTTGAATTGTTTCATTGTTTCTATATGTTGTCGATGTACTTCTTTATTTCTAGATATCACACCAATAACATAATTTGCTAAAAATACTTACGAAGATGACAATATTTCCGCTTAGCTAGCTGTCGTAGCATAAGTATAAACAATTACAATTATAAAAACACTTTACACAATATAGATATTAAGTATGATTAGTTTTTAAGAAAGCGAAACCAATCACTATTCACTTAAAAAAGATAGTTTCTATTATTTTATATAATTGAAAATAAATTTTTAAAGAGTTTATACAACAAGCTGAATTTTATCAGCTTTTGTATCAATTTGATATAAATAAAAATACGTTTTCTTCCTACAGTACCAGAGTATGTAATTACTTCGAGACTTCGAGAGAGAGTTGCCAGTGGCCAGTGTTGCCAATGCTACGGCAATAACCATGTTTGACGCACTGTTGCCACCTCAGGTACTTCAAAATGTGCTAAGAGGGCTGTAAAATTATGCTAGTTTAAAAAAATGTGCTAAAATAAAATGCTAAATAGGTAAATGTCAATTTTTGATCAAAATTATTATAAAATATACAGATAAATACTGAATTGACGTAGAACTAACCGAGTTAGTCCATCCGATTAGTCCAAATATTCCCCCTGTGAAAATTCATACAATCTTTGTAGTTTTGTGCAATCGAGCCAACAACAATTATTAAGGTGAATTACTACATTTGCACTCAGAGTGAATTGTCGTACTTAAGTTAATTATTTTAAAGACTTATTTTTTTTACATTATTTTTATATGAATAAAAGACTTTGTTTACAAAATTCAAATTGTAACCACGTTCGATTGACATTATTATAATAAATATGAAATCGAAATTTGAAAAAGTAAAGCAACTGTATTAACGGGGAATTTTGGATTTATTCAGTTAAACATGAGGGAACCTTGCACCCAATCGGTACACTTGCCACTAATAAAACGCTCTTTATAGAGCCACGCTTTAAGGATAGCCTATCAGGACAATAAGTAAAAAAAAAATCTACTCTTAAAAATGACCTAGCGCGTCAGTTTGAGACAGGATGAGTAAATTGCATGCAGAAATGTCTAGTTTTCAAATATCTGTCAATTTTTATGCTACATAAGAAAATAGCAGAGTCACAAAGTTCCAAAGGAAAAAACGCCACCTCGACGTTATCGAGCGGGATGAGCGATGAAATGCAGCCTTTACTGAATGTAATAAACTCACCCTGCCTCAAACCGACGAGCTTCAATATTTATAACAACCAACTTCTTTTACCTCGTATTGTGATTATTGTCGTTGTTTGTTGTATGTGGAATTTCATTTGTGATAGGAGTACATGATTGTGTGCAAGGTTCCTCCCTTTTGTTTATCTGTCTCGCTCGAGTGAATCCTAAAATTACCGCTTTATTTTATGATCGCCGTTACAAAGTTACGTTGTTTAATTCTGAAAAATTGTTAAATGTGGCCTATTAAAGAGACTCTGCTATTGCTAATTGTTAATATTAATTCCGAAGTTAATTATATTTAAAATATACATAATGATCACCTTGTGTTTTTTGACTTCATTCTTAAATTTCATTTAGAGGTATCCAAGTTGATATGCTAAAAAATTGTTATATACTAAACGACGAAAGAATATGCTAAATGACTAAAAATCTGCCAAATTGAGCAGAAAATATGCTAAATTGGCAATACTGGTTCTACGGCTTTCAAGTAGGGATGTGAAAACATAACACAATTCGATTTTTTTTTAAATCGATTAGAAAAATTAAAAATTTAAATCGTTTTTTAAACAGTGCTATCGATAAGATGTTTGACTAGTAACTAGTAGGCAGCCTACGTACTGGCGACCATAGACGCGGCCAGGCCGCTGCGGCCATGGTCGCCGGTCGCCGGTGCGTAGGCAAGCGCGACATGCGGGCGGCCGAAAAGTTGCAGTTGGCTTCCAAGGGTGTGTCAAGATGGATGTGCAGAAGATAATCACGCTAACTGTGCTTGTGTATTTACTACGAAAACGAAAAACATATTGATCAGTTCAAGCCACAACTGCCGCTTAACATCTTTATTGGAGTAATCATTTGATGATAAATCCCATAAACCTCTTCTATTTTCAACTTCAATTATGAACCTTTCGTCGCTGGTCGCTGGCCGCTAAGTGCGTAGGGGCTATAGCGATGCCCATATAAAGTCCAGAATTCACCTGCCGCCGCGACCAGGTCGCGGCGACCATGGTCGCCAGTGCGTAAGCAGCCATAATGGGCAGATGATAAAAACTCAGAAGATATTTTAACTCGAGTTTTTATCCGAAACGGTTAAATGTTAAGTGTTGATAGTTCTGACGACGAAGAAAATCTTTTTTAATACGAGATAATATATCTAAGAAGCTAAATACCATTTTATGTTTTTCTGTAGCAATAATTAAATTTTGATTTGGTCTTAATCATTTTTCTATTTTAGTTCTTTTTTTTTTTTAAAAATCTTTATTTTAGCTCTTTTCAAAGGTGAATTTGGCTTTCTTTAAAAATTGGAGTTGGCAACACTGCGGAGGTGGCAACAGTGGTTTTAGCCGTTTTAGCAGTTTTAGTGAATATTCCTTGGTCCTTGTGGGACTTTAAAGTTTGAGTTTTTCGATAAAACAGGTATAATAAAAACGAAGAAAAAGAAAATGGGTATGGCATTTAGAGATTTAGATAAGAAATCAATAGACGACAGTGATACTGATTTCAGCGATGAAAGTAGGGAAATTGATGGTTTTGGTTAGTTTCAGTAAACTTAATATTTATCCATTTAAATTTTTTGTTACATTGGTTATTGTTTATTTATAGTTATCATTTTTAAAATAGAAATCTTTTGCGTAAAAATGTTAGTACTTGTGTTATTCGTAAACATCATTGTTACTAACATTGACATTACTGTAATCATAACAAACTGATTTTCAACAAAATAACTAGAAAATATTACCCATTTAATATATTTTATTAACTCATCGCTATAAAATCTTTAAACTCCAGATGGTATGGAAACTGACGATAATGAAGAAGGCGAGACATCAAATATGGAACAAGCAGAAAATGAAACAATTGGATCTAATAGTGAGTTAGATCAAAGTGATGATGAAGAGGATGAAGTGATCAAAGCTATTAAAGCAGAGAAATCTAAACCAAGGGATCATCCTCCTGCAATAACCTGTGAAGATTTTATTGTTGATATATCTTTTAGCCCATCTAACAATTTAATCGCTTTAGCAAATATAATGGGTGATGTATTGTTGTATGAATATAATAATGATGAAAACAAATTGTTGAACACTTTGGAATTACATGTTAAGGCTTGTAGAGATGTAGAATTCAATGAAGGAGGTGATATAATTTTTACAGCAGGAAAAGTAAGTTAACTAAATTTTTTTGTACAAATAAGTATTAATTTTTGTCACATTTATAATGGAGCATTGAGAGTAAAAATTATTAGTAATTAACAATAGTGTATTTGGCTTACTTCTTGAGATGTTAATTCTTTTTAATATTGCTTATATTGTTTTTATATTTTCAGGACAAAGCAATTATTGCTACTGATGTAGAAACTGGAAAATTAAAATGTTGTTTTGAAAATGCACATGAAGAACCAGTTTACAAGTTGGTATGTTTAGAAAACAACAAATTTGTAACAGGTAAATTTATGTACAAAAATAAAAAACTACTTTTATAATACAAGAGTCGAAGTATAATGAAACTGCGGAGAAAAACCTCTTGCCATCTTCAACTACTGTTTGTCTATTTCATGATTCGTTTGACAATTCAGTAGGGCTAGGTTGAGTAAAATTGGAATGAATCTTATTCATTTGCGATGGTTATCTTATCCTTATAGGGTAATCAGTATTGTTTTTGAATAACAATACAAATTAAATTGTTTCTTTTTTTTTACCTTTGGATATTAAAATGTATACAGAAGAGAATTAAAGTGCATGCTATTAATTATTTATAGGTGATGATGGAGGAACTGTCAAACTGTGGGATCTCAGGAAACCTGATCCATTTATGAGCATAAAAATTGGTGATGAACATGTTTCCGACATGATAACAAATGAATCTGAAAAATATTTAGTTTGCGCAGGTGGTGACGGAGTTCTAACATCTATAGATTTAAAAGGCAGGTATGTAAATAATTATTAGTGATGGAAATAATTACTATTAATGCTTATAATACATATTTGGAATAGGTAAGTTAGAATCACTTTTATTATAATAAAAATGCCAAGCTTTAGATGAATGGATGTTTATATGTAATGGCTCAACAGATCTTGATGAAATTTGGAATGTTCAACATAGTCTGGAAGAAGACATATTAATTTTTTTCTAACTCCGTGCTGACAGATTCGCGGGCGACAGCTAGTACTTTATAATTAATATATTTTATAATTACAATGATTTGAATAACAGTTTTTACATGCTCAACATCTCCAACTTTTCCTGGTGATTTCAATCTCAGGTCACAGGTCATACTAGACAATACTGCTGCAACAAATTATCAACGAAAATTACTTATTAGAAAATAAATGTAAAAATTGTGTCACTGTCTTTTATTTCAGTAAAATATACACAACCTCAGAAGACTATGATTCAGAGCTAACATGTATGGGACTTTTCCGCTCAGAAACTAAATTATTAGTAGGATCATCAAAAGGAAAACTCTACCTTTTTAATTGGAAAGAATTTGGTCTGCACAGTGATGAGTATGTGGGACAGAAACATTCACTACAATGTATGGTTCCAGTTACACAAAATATTGTTGTGACATCAGGAGAAGATGGAATTTTAAGAGCAGCACATATGTTTCCTCAAAGACAATTGGGAATAGTTGGCCAACACAGCTTGCCTGTCGAATGCTTGGATATAAGTCATGATGGACAGTACATAGCATCTTGTTCTCACAATAATGATGTGAAATTTTGGAATATTTCTTACTTTGAAACAATTGATTCGCTTATTGATGTAAATCATAAACAAAATAAGAAAAAGGATATGAGCAACAATCTACCTTCAAGTAGCGTAAAAAATGCTTCTGATTTTTTTTCGGGTCTTACGTAATTTTTTTTTTTTGTAAAAATATGTGTACATAGTAAGTCTTTTAATATGCCAGATTTATGTTTTTTAACCGGTTAATTATCAAAAGTATTATTATAATTATTATACTTGAATATGTTAAAAACATTAAATCAAATAAATTATTCTGTTTTGCCACAAAGCAGTTTATTTTTTATGCTAGAGAAATTTCTACGAGAGTTGATTTGTGACAATGGGGAATAAATGGGTATACACTTTACAAGTAAGCAGCTAATATTAATTTAATTTTTAATGCATTACATTATGATCAACAAAATGATACTTTTTGTTTTAAATATTCAAAGGGTTTAGAAAGCTTAAAAGACTAAAAGAATGAATTCAAAAAATAAAACAACTATGTTATAGTTCTTCATGTTTAATCTTTTTTGGACTTGGGAATGACCAAAACTCTGAAGGTAAACCTTTGACGTCTCTTTCTCTTTTCACAAATGCTGAGTATGAGGAGACACAATTCCCAATAAAATAGTTAGCTTGGCCTAATATAGCTAAATCTAAATGAGGGTTTGATTGTTCCAATTTTACAATACTGACATCAAACTTTCGTAAAGCTAACTTAAAGTCATCAATTAAGTGATTTGAATCTGAAGCTACAAAAATATATTTTATGTCATTTAACTTTTTCAATGCTCGTTTTACTTGTCTGAAAATAAAAATGTATAATTTTAGAATATAATTTCGGTATTCAACAAAAATAGATATAGTTGTGTGAAGTCTTAACCTGCCTTTAAAGGTTCCTGTAAAAGAGTTAAAAAAACTAGATAACAAGTAGATTGGAACCAAAGTAAAGACCACTCAAAAGTCCTCAACAGCTGTATTATCTAACTAATAAATTCCGCGCGGAAGGGGTTGCGGGCCACAACTAGTAACACATAATAATTATAGATTGTGAACACAACCCTTTCATTGTACCAAGGCCAAGGAACAGTGAAAGGGTTTAGCTATCGATTATTTGTTTATTTGACTTACTAGGCACAGTTTGCCTTAAACAGGCATTTACAGTTTCACCGGGATTGAGGGGCCGGGCGCAGATGGCGCTTAGCCTAAAAGTCCAAGGGACCCCGAAAGAACCTCGGCTTGGGCTGCCCCTAATTACGCGTTTAGCACTCCGATTCAAAGATGCCTGAGAGGGCCGAACCTCGGCTTTATCTGTTGCTGTTATCTGATAACTATTATAACTATTTTTATTGATACATCTGACATTGCACCACTTCGGATAGCGTAAGCGCTGGGAGAAAAAGTGGCGGAAGGAACTCCAGCCGCATACCTCCAGGACGCACTACTGATTTTTAGTGTTCCGAAGAGGCATTTTGCTCTTTTTATTTAATAGCGCATAAAGACGACCTAAGATGAAAGCCGCGTAGTTACTTACCCGGGTCACATGAGTACCCAAGTACTTAACTCGATCCTACCAAGGTATTGGACTATTCATGAGTTTAACGAATTGGAGACGAGCCTCTTTGTAGCGTGAAAAGTAAAGAGCCGCACTTTTGGTAGGATTGATTTCGATGCCCCATTTTCGAAACCAGGCCCCAAGGGTGGTTGGTGGCTGCGATGTAGAGACGTCGAAGAAAAGCATCGGGCTTGCGACGCGATGTGAAAATTCAGGTGTCATTATCGAATAAAGCTAATTCCACACCGCGTACGCGCGGAATAACGTTGGTCAAGAGAGTACTGGCCCTAACAAGCTTGGGAGCACACTCCCTCGACGCGGTAGCGAAACGTGCGATTACTGAGGAAGTCTGTATTATTCATACGAGACGATCGGATACTTCGTACTTCTATGAGCCCGTCGTGCCATACTTTATCGAACGCTTTTGCTACATCGAGAAAGAGATTTCCAGTGTTAAGGCAGTGTTTACGTTTGGCAAATATGTGCTCCGTGATGCGGTGCGCTTGATTAGTGCATGAATGTTTGGTGCGAAAACTAAACTGTTCGGCGATACGCGGGCTTGTATCAGGCTTTCTTAAATTTTCTCAGAAGTTATGAGAAGGCTTATGGGGCGGTATAACTTGGAATTTGTGGAGGGCGCCTTGGAGGGTTTGGGAACTCTGACTTTGGCGTCCTTCTATCGCTGGGAAAGACGCCTTTGGCCATTGTCACGTTATATATGGTTACAAGAAGCTGCATAGTAGCAGCTGTTAATTGTTTGGTCACTCTATTGGTGATACCATCTGAGAAATAGAAAGGAATTTGTTACCGTTATTGCACCACTTTTATATAGCTACCTGATGTATGTGCAGCAATGTCATCTTCATAACTCTAAAAAGTTTCAATAAAACTTGTCCAGTAGTTAAGAAATGCACGGGTGACATTGTTTTTTATATAGGTTTATTTTTTTGTTATTTACATAAATTTTTCAAAATAATAGGCATTTTGAAAAATTTAATTTAACAAAATACATAACCTTTATGTTTACTTACTTTATGATATCGGATTTTTCTGGGTAACACATTGATTGTGTTAACAAACCTCTTTCATTTTTATAGCCCACACATTGTGGTGCAGCAAACAATCTTGGACTATCTTTAACATGTTGACAAGCTCTTATCCAATCCTGACCATTCCTCAAATGTAAACCAATGAAACCTCCACCGCTCATATTATTTTTGATAAAAGCTCTCGACTTATTTACTATGTTTTGATTCCATTTTAAATATTTATGTAGGTGTACATTTTCCTCTTGAACAGGGAAGCTGGCTGGAGCACCTACAAGTTAAGTCATTGTAAATCGGTATGGAGTATAGATAAATTCAATATTTGTTGACACTGACATCCATACATGTCACTGGACAGGTTGCTGCTTTTAAAATGACAGCTTCACCTTAAAAGCATGCTTTGATATTATGGACAGTTGATTAATTCCTATTATTAGATCGAATCCTCTGTTACCATCAGTGGCAAAAAGGTGTCAGTCAAATAGGCAAAAATTTCACAGCTTGTAGCCTATCCAGTGGATTATAGAGATCAGTGTTTATTGATAATATATGTATACAACTAATTCTACATCAAAGCCTAATTATTGAAAAAAAAAATATGTAAAGGACCCAACTATGGGAAATAACATTTACATCATGGTTGAAATAACAATAGTTTTTATACCTATAGCTAAAACATAATATTTTATAACCATGTTGACATTCATCGGGAGCTAAAGGGTAATTGTTTAGTTAAACATGTGTTTAACTAAACAATGTCTAACTGTATTTTTGCAGTAATACAAATAATATTAATTGCCTGTATTTAAAAAAAATTAGGCATAACTTTCCAAATAAAATATATTTATTTTGAAATAAACATGTAACATTCCAATGCAATCTGTTTTCTCACCAAGTCTGGCTTACCCTACTACTATAACCAAATACCTGACCCTTAAGATTGACTGAAAAATTTGCATCCCTTAGCTTCCTCTAATTTGAAATCAAGCTAGTGTGTTAAATGATCTTTAATAAGAAGTAAATACATACAATACCTGTAAAAGCTAAAACAGGCCAATCTGTAGAAGGATATTTTTGTTTCCATTTATCCATCATTGCTTCATTATGGGCATCATAATTTAGTGGTCCATAAAATTCAGAACCTACAAATTCTATATTAAATGTATCCCAAAAAGGACCAAAAGGATTTCCTGACTTTGCATTACAACTATTTTGTACTTCACCACTTCTCTGGACATAACAAAAAGATATTCTTTTTTGTGGTTGCCAAATATTAGGTGCTATGTGATTCATGAAATCATCCATTGAAATCACTTTATGGTATAAAGCCAGAGACTCCACTTTAAAATATGTAGTAAAAGGTACTTGAATTGATTTTATTTCTCCATACCGGTATTCAACCCATGGGGGTAGAACAAGTGTACGGTTTATTCCTTTACTGAATGCTAAAGCTCCTAAGAAATGGTCTGCTTGATTACCAAATCTACCTGAAAATTTTATGAAGATAACTAACTTATCAAAATTATAAATTTCTTTTTGAATGTGAAAAAAGCTCCACTTAACAGCATAACATCCATCGTACTTCGCCTCAGGTGGTTTTGTCGTGTTATTTAGTTACATTATTTTATACAAGTATTCGAAAATAACGTACCCATGCAGGGACAATATACAACATATCCATGATTATCATAACTTAAAACATTTACAAAATTAAATGCAAAAAAAAACAGAAACATTTTTTATTTTTCTAGCACGTAATTAGGAGTTTGGAGCGGCAAAATATAAACAGCAATATTGTAAGTAACTGATCTCTAATCATAATCAGTTTGTCCCGTTTGTCCAGTTCAGTTTAACAACTGACGTTAACAAGTGGACACATTTTTTTTTTTTTTTAATTTATTAAGGCATTGGATATCAGTGTCCTTTAGCCTCAAGTGGACACAAACTCTTGAGTGTTGCCCAACAGTAAACGATGTTACCAAATTATAATAAATTTGGGGGTCAATTAAAAAAAAGGTCGGGTCTAAAATTATCTTGTGTGTGTGGTAACTTACTTTACTATTTTATCTACCAAATAAACTTGGTGTAAATCTGGTTAATTTAAAAAACCAACTCCCATAAAAAAATTAGACAAGTCTTTTACTTTTGGCATCTACAATCAGAAGACTGAAGTTTTTGGTAGTTTTAGTTTTAATCGCCATTTTCTTTTACCTTCATGTTGGTAAGAAAATCTAGTTTTTGCTTGTCATTTATTTACTTGGAGAACTCAAAAGGTATAGTAATATTTTAAGTAGTTAAAAAATCCAAGAATGGCTAACATAGCTGCCAAACGTATTAAAAGGGAATTTAAAGAAGTAATGAAAAGCGAGGAAGTAGCGGATGGAACTTTGAAATTAGAATTGGTCAATAACAGCTGGACAGAATTAAAAGGACAAATAGCTGGTCCTTCTGAAACTCCATATGAAGGAGGAAAATTCATTCTTGAGATAAAAGTACCGGAGACATATCCTTTTAACCCACCTAAAATTCGGTTTATGACGCGAATTTGGCATCCGAATGTTTCTTCAGTGACAGGTGCGATTTGTTTGGATATTTTGAAGGATCAATGGGCTGCAGCGTTAACTCTGAGGACAGTACTTCTCTCTATACAGGCTTTACTTTCTGCTGCGGAACCGAACGATCCACAAGATGCAGTTGTTGCAAAACAATATAGAGAGAACATTGAACTTTTTAACTTGACTGCACAGCATTGGACTAATGTTTATGCTGGTGGTCCAAACCTGGTATTAGATTTCGTGCAAAAGGTGCAAATGCTAACTGATATGGGTGTTGATGAACATCAAGCACGGGTGGCATTGTCAACTTTTGATTGGGAGTTGGAACGAGCTACAGAACAGTTGTTCAGTTAGTCTGTTGTAATTTAAGAGTTTGAGACATACACACAGCAATCAATGATACCTCACATATGTTAGTGTTTTTTGGTAGAGTTTTATAATTGCAGGACTAAGGATATTTTCCCATAAATTAAAAGAAAAAAAGTTCTTAGTGCAGAAATAGTGTTTTGGTAAATAAGTTTCCTTTGCTTTTCCATTTATTACAGTACATACTCAAAGCTAGATATTCCTTAAAGGTAGTTTTGTTTCAACTTGAAACTAGAGTTATTACTAAAAAGCATTTAAGTTTGCTTGTAGTATATAAATATTGTTAATCAAACATAAAATATATTAGCTTTATTTAAATGCATTCATTTTGTTTTATCCTTATATATTTTAAAAAGGAGCAAAAAGTTTTCATAAATTTTGAAAATGCTCAAAAGCCTTAGGATATGGGTGACCTTAGCAATTTAGTTTTAGGAAAAATGAAATATCTTTTCCCTTTGATTCATGGTCAATAATAATTGATTTTGAAATTTTCTGGCTGTGTAATATCTATTTAAAGGGAAAAATTACCAATAAATGTTAATTTTACAATTACTAAAGGATAAACCAACTGATAATAATTGTAAAAATAAACAATTCCAATATTTGTGATGGGTTTTTTGTAAATGTGTAATCTGTAAAGAAGTACACTGGTTCAGAATTTTGCTTTGAGCTGAAATATTTATGGGCTTGTTACCACATAAGACTCACCATTGTGAAAACAGAAGCGGTGTGAACATAGGAACCAACTAATTATGTTTAACTGAAAATATTTTTTAATTTTACTATCAGTTTCAATTACCATAACACCTGTACAGAAAATAATATTTTCCTCTTTTAGGATTGTAATATTTGGACATGGTTTTTCCAGTCAAAGCTCATGGTTATATTTGGAGCACTATGTTAATTCTAAGAAATACTGGAGCAACAAATACACTTGCACCACAATCTTTGCTTCCTACCTTCATTGTATCACAAAATTATAAATCTGTAAAGTAATGAATCAAGATTTCTGTTCTGTGTGATTATTGGACACGTAAAAACCATTACCCCTTTTTTAGTCATTTTCCCCTACTATACCTAGATGCTTTTATTTTGCCACCTGTAGTGCTACTTCTGAAGTTTGTTTTTTCATGATGACAATCCTTATTTTAATTATTATAAAAATAGTGACATATTGAAAGATACTTTTTCTATATTACTTTTTAAGGCAAGTGCATTTTTTCTCCTGTCATATTGACATTGTAAATGTTTTTGTTGGGGAAAATTCATCCGTAAAGTACATAAATATTAGTAACTAATGTAAAGTTTTGTAAATTTGGTGGCCGATACATCTAAAAGTCAACAAGAACTAGAGAAAGTGTTGTATTTAATTTTTGTTTTAGTATATATGTGAAAATTTATAAAAACATGAAATTGAAACCATTAAAGCATTTTAATTTTTCTTCCAGTCACTCTTACATCTTATATATAAAATTTCCTTGTAACAATGTTAGTTACCGTACTCCTCCAAAACGGCTTTACCGATTTTTACCAAATTTTATATGCGTATTCAGTAGGCCTGAGAATCGGTTACTATCTATTTTTCATACCCCTATTAAGTTTTATTTAACTGCGCGCGGACGGAGTCGCGGGCGACAGCTAGTAGCTTCTATATAAATAAAAATCATTGTTTCTATGTTTGTCTACAATGGACAAAACCACTTGATAAAATTGTGGTGAAACTTAGAGAAATATTCTTAAGTCTTTCGTACACAAGGCAAAGTAGAACTTCGAAAACTGACCATTTTATTCGATAAGCGACTAACGCAATACATGAAGGGTTGAAGGGCCTTACTGTGAAACTCCGCAATACTTGTATTGACATAAATTGTTGTTTGCTTTTTTTTTTCAAAGATATGAGAGGGATGCCACTATTATAATAAAAGTTTTAGGGAAGTCGAAACTTACAATTATAACTTTATATTCTGATGACCCTAAAATGTTGTTCCTACAAAAATTAATAAGTTAGTTTTCAGTGAAAATGAAACTTTTCCTCCGCCAGTCTCCGTGTCTTTGTTTATTGAATTTATGAATTACTAGCTGTCGCCCGCGACACCGTCCGCCCGGATTTAGAAAAAAAAAAACTTAATTAGTAGCCCATGCCAAATTTCAGCGAAATCCATGCAGCCGTTCTGGAGATACCTTCAAACAAACATCTATCCATCTAAACATTCGCATTTATAATACTAGTAAGATTAACTTGTTGACAAAGTTAATTATTGTGTATCTATTTAAGGATGATTAGTTTGACATTTCAATAGAGACAGGTTGAGTAAAATCGGATATGAGAACTTGGAATCGAAAATTTCGTGATTATTGTTTTGGAATTACAACATAAATAAAATTGTTTCTTTCTATTTATACTTTTTTCTTCAAAACTACGTAAATAAATAAAACATTAAAACAAAAATTGAGTTGTTGCCACCCAAAAAAGAAATGTATTTAATGTTTTTTTAGTTGATTGTGCGATACATAGCCAAATAACTGTAGTACATTCAAAAGTAATAAAATACCCAAATTTAAGTGCTTATCTTTATCTATAAAAGAGTAAACTGACTAACTCAACTATCAACGCACAGCCGAAACCGCTGGGTCTAGAGACTTGAAATTTTGCATAGAGGTTCCTGTTGCTTCGTAGGCGTCCACTAAGAAGGGATTTTACGAAATTCGTCGCCTAAGGTTCCAAAGTAAAACTCTACGCAGAAGAAGTCCTCTGGCGAAATTATTTCAAAATTGAGATGAACGCCTTTTAGCACAAATAATTAAATACGTGTTTCAGGCTTTTTTCGAATTTGACCTCTAAAGGTCTAGAAAGGGAAGTCAAAGTTCGTATTTATATATTTTTTTATAGCGTAGGGACCAGCCCTAGATACTTAATATTTTGCATATGACTATCACTACGTAGTTGAGCGCTATAGAAGATTTTTGCGAAATTCATCTTCTAAAAGTCCAAAGTTTGTATGGAGATGGTCTTAAGCAGAAGTACCTACTTGAAAATTGATAAACATTTTTGGGCACAGGTCTATGTCGTTCAAGCTTTTAAAAAAAAATTCTGTAAAGGTCAAAGAAGGTGGGGGGGGGGGGGCTAAAAATTAATAAGCTTTGCGCAGATAAAGTCCTCTTGTAGAATATCTTCAAAATTGAGATGAACACTTTTGAGAACAAATAATTAACTATGTCTTTCAAGCTTTTCTTTAATTCGTCTAGTAAAGGTCAAATAAGGGGAAGTTAAAATTGTTAAAATCTACGCAGTTTTCTGGCAAAATTACTTCACAATTGAGATGAACGCCTTTCAACAGAAATAATTAACTACCTACGTCTTTCAAGCTTTTTCAAATTTGACAACAGCAGTTTTTCTACTAATTGGACACCAAATCATTCACAAACTTTGTAGCACACGTTGTTGTGGTAAAAGTCGTGGTGTTTTTTGACGTTATTGGTAAACTGCTACGCAAAAAAGTAATATTCAAATTTAAAAATTTTATTTGAGAAAAAAAAAACAAATTATATGTTGGATTTAGATTTATTAAGCTTTCACAGCATAAACACGAGGTGGGAACAAGGATTTCTTCCTAATTTCCTTGCGTGTTTTAAGTTTGGCTTCATGTTTTGTTAAAGCCTTACGCATAGCACGGGTCTTCTTGGGTCTGAGGTCCAATGGCTTGTATTTTTTATTTTTATAATGGTTTCGGAGATTGACCTTCATTTTCTGGTGGTAAACAATGTAGACTCGTGCAATAGCTTTCCTCACCACTCGTCTGTAAAAGAACATTTACACAATAGTATTACAACAATATAGATATGAGTAGCAACACATTGTCTTATAAAATATATTAACAAATATAAAGGAACTGGTTGATGTATAAACTTGTGACGAACTTATCTTATGATTGTTTTAGGTACTAATTTCCCTGTTTATCCTTTGTTTCAATCTATACCAATTAAGTAAGTAGAGGAACATCAATTTCCATACATGGCAGTCATCATGATAATTGACTTTATAGTTTAAATTGTGCGATAAGCTGATATTGTAATTTCTGCTAACTGCACATCTCAAGAACCTCTATTCTTCCATGCTGCTGGGTGAAGTCTGTTAATAAACATTTCTCTAACAATTAGTATAATTATATACTTTGGGTTGCTACACCAATAGAGTATTATTTTCTTAATGCATCTAAGCAATAAAACTGAAATCTTCAGCCATTACTATGGATGCTTATGGTCTTTAATAGTGTTACAAAGCACAGTTTAATAATCGCTAATTCAACATTTTCAATAATAATAAACAAAAGTCTAAACTTCAAATTGGTAAGAAATGACTAGACTTCACCCAGCAGCATGGAAGAATAGAGGTACTTGAGATGTGTAGTTAGCAGAGGATAGGAAAGATTAGTTTGACATTGAACAGTAGTAGATGCCAGCAGTAAGTCTGGCTCGCCTGCTGCATTACGATGACCACAAAGAAGACAGACATTAATGAAAGTAATACTATGTTACATCAGTTGAGTGTGCATTCTAGAGACCTAATTTTAATCCTCTTTACCTACCCCTTCTCTGATTAGGAAAGCATGGAAAGGGGAAGCAGATTTAATGCAGGCGGGGATGCATAAGAAGAAGGGGAAGTATTATCTCACTGGGGGTCCTCCTCTGTCAAATAAAGTGAGAGGTAGCATCTGCATTGTGGATGTCTATGGGCCAGGTTTTTTAGTATAAAATTAAGTAGAGAAATTCAAGAAGTGTTATATTTTATGTATATCTAAATCAGAATAATTTTAAAATTGATAAATTGCATGTTATTCACAATTGTACAATATTTTAAAAAGCATTTTTCTTGCATTAATTAAATATCATATGCCCAAACTTGACAGTATCATTTCAATTTAACTCACAATTTTTACATATGAACAGAAAAAGTGCAATGTTATAATTTATACCATGTATGCAATGACATTCTGTGAAACCGTTTATACAAATTAGGCAATGGATTTAAACATATAGAATAAACAGTAACACCGAAAAAAATAGAAGCACTTGTAAGACACAAAATTCTTAAAGTACAACATAATTTTTTTACAAAAAGAAAACCAACTTCAAAACAAAATATTCAAACACAAAAATGCAATTTAAAATAGCTATGTATTCTTGTATGACACAGTGACTACTTTGTAGCAAAAACTGCTCTAAATCTTCAGCAAATCGTTTTTTTATCATAATTAACTTACATTTTAGAGAGTTTTGAAGCAACACCTCCGGTGACTTTGGCAACTCTCAGATTGGTTAGCTCAGTCTTCAGCTCTTCAAGTTGCTTGAAGAGTTCTTTCTTATCCTTAGTTCGCAATTCGGAGCACTTGACTTTACCCTGTTTTAAGAAATGAAGAATAAAACTAATACACTTTCTCTGTATAATACCACTTTTAACTTTGTACTGCGGTTTAAAATTGTGGTAACATAATAAATAAATATGAAAACAATGCAAAGTTGTCCCATTGTTAAGGTTAGAATAACTATATCAATATAAAAAACAGAATGACAGAAATATTGTTTAGCAAGAATTGAATTTATTTAGTTTTACATTTTGTTGTTAAAATAATATAGATTTAGTTAATGATTTCAATCCTAAAAATGGATTTTAGCTTAATAATATCGTACCATTTTGAAAATTACACCTCCTGTCACCACTATTTTGACATAAAGAAATTTGAAAGAGGCACAAAATTTAAAACGTGAGGTTACCAAAGAGCATATAAAACACAAAAGACAAAGAGTGTGGATTTATGGTTTTGTCACAGACTGTATAAAGCGAAGGTACACAAGATGGACTATAAAGTATTAAATAGTTTGAGTAACGAAAACGCATCAGGAGATTGCTATACCGCGTGCTGCGTGCTTAATCGTTAGTTTTTGAGACCAAATCCCTATATAAAACTTATAGTTTTTTTTGTTTTGTCAAGTATAATGAGAGGAATGACAATGTGTCTCAGAAACCATGGATAAATGTATATGAGAAATAATAATAAGTCAACATACCAATTGAAAGTGAATCAGTAATTAATAGTTTTGGATTTGATTCCTTTTCATTATATATACAATAATTTATTATTAAGTCGCCGTTATTAAAATTATTGCTTTGAATTTTTTTGGACTCGGCATTAAAATCGACAATAATTCAGGTATCGCACGATTCCGCCTTGTTATCTCGTAGATAACGTTTGTGATTTATTAGGAAATTTTTAGCACACATAACACTGGTACTGGTGCGATTTTAAAATAATTCGAGTTCAAATTTACAAAAATTAGTTTTTCGCGGTTTTCAATAAATTCTGAGTTATATAAAAAAAGGCCTGAGACAAAATTGTAGATATTAAATTGCTCCATTGAAAACCTTCAATCACGTTTTTTTAAATAAGACCTATTGTTTCTAAGATATAACGGTTCAAAAAGTTGGAAAAATCGTATTTCGCACTTGTCGCGACTTCGTCTACGTGAAAGATATTTTTTTACAAAATACGAATGACGATGCTTATTTTTTTCCTACTGCAACCTATTTTGTGTATCAAGTATCTTTGCTGAATTAATAAGATCTTCACATTCCATAAGAAAGTTCACCTCCCAATTCAGACCTTTAGGACCACACGACCTCGTGACTTTCGTAAAATCCTTTCTTAATGCGCGCCTAATGTATATAGTTTGTCTCTTTTAGGATGGATTAATTAGATTGACAACTGAAGTATTGAATTAATTATGTATGAAGATCAATATCGTACTTAATGGTGTCATAATGTCATACCGTACGCGCATAACGTAGTATGGAGAATAAGTCTTGCAGTTAAATTAATCTAACAAATGTGTACTGTAATTTAGGTATTTTGTGATGAATGAACAAAGTCATGACGAGTGAGATTTGAACTCTTTCTTTTGGCAATTTTTTTAGATTTTCATCACTCACGTCCAGTTTTGTGTGTTGTGCCGCTGTAATATACCTAGCCTATGACACTCCGGGGAAGAAGACGAATCGAATGACACGTCACTTCCCAAAATCGTTTCAGTCGTTTGAGTTCTAAGCCGTCACTATGGAATTTACATACATACAAACCCACATAAATAAAAAGAAACTTACATACGCGCGAAAATCATTACTCTCTTTATCGGTTGGGCAAACTGAAGATATTGGGTTAAATCGTCGTCTTATATTTAGGATCGTCGTATAGAAATCATGTGAAATAAAATAAGCTGCTATATTAAACATTCATAAATTAAATTTATTGTGCAAGTAATTTATATTTAGCTTATTAATATTTTCACAATTTGTGTAAATAATATACTCAATTCTTTCTATCTACAATAAAATAATAAAATATACTTTGAATAAATACTTAGCTAAAACGTAATTATGTATTTTTAAAGCATTTTATACTTAATTTTAAAATATTTCTTAGCAAAATTTAAGGCTCGGTATTAACAATAACAATTGTATGAAGTTGAGGACAAATTGCCGACGTAGAAAAATGCAAGAGGAACAACCGGTCCTAGGAACGCTTCTGAGCCCACTTCATATCGTCTGCACGGGGCTTACATCCGGTGAGCGCCTCTATGACCACCTCCAATGTCGACCAGAAGTGCAGCTTCTCCAGGGGCCAGTTCAGCCAGCCCGTGGTTATACAGAAGTAAGTCTCGTGCGGCGCCACGTGGTGTATGCGGTGGTGACGGCGTGGCAGCACTATGTGCCACTCTTGCAGCCACACCACCCACACTGGGAGACCAAAGTACGTATGTGACCATTTGTGTATCTGGAAATGAACAAGAACAGAATATAAGAAACAGGAAATTTAAAAAACAAAAACATACACCGAATGATTTTTTATTATCATAATCATAATATTGAACGATTACATTAAACATTCAAAGGTACAATTATTTGCATAGAGCTGAAAATAGGTTGGAATGTTCGTAATAGCATTATATTTATATATGAATTATGAACCCCAACAAGACCCTATTTCATAAAAAAAATATTCAAGGTCAAAGGTTGAAAATGGGTTTTAGCGCTAAAGGAATAACATCTTTTCATCTGCATCAGCCATCATATCTGAATTCACTCGCATGATATGTCCATACCCCGTTAATTTTTTGATTCTCAATATATCTTATCACTGACACTCTCAGACTTCCTTAAGGCTGGTTTTACAGTCACGCGTTTCGGCAGCGCCGTCGGAGCGCGCGCGCTCGGATATGTATTGGGGTATTAGTAGC
>JAOPJD010000001.1:4763257-4781188 GCA_026167825.1 Papilio polyxenes | reverse complement strand
TCAAAGTACTGCGAGTACCTTACCTCGAAAACGCCAGTGCTCACAGTAGAATATGGCGGCGATTTATGACGTCATATGTTCCCCTAGGGTACTGCGGCAGTTTACTGGCAGTCCATAACGGAACGAATTTTTCTACAGTAATAGCACTATGCAATGCTCGCAGTCCATTTCGGAACATACCCATAAAGTGACTGACATATATTTGGACTGGCTATTAGCTATTTTTTGTGCCTATTTGATGTTGACATTTAGTAAAATAAACTAGAGACGAGACTTATCGTTATCAATGGTTTACAACAAAACCTCCTTTGAGATATCTTTTTATAAACATGGAGATTTAAACTATTTTTATAACTATTTCGTTCCATCATGTCTAATACATTAAAATTTTCAGACTTCTTTAGAATATTCGGAACTTTTAGCATTGTGTACAAATTGGGTACGTTTACTTCTGAAACAAGGTATTTTTCAAAATTTTTAAAAATAAAGCAGTTTTGCTTCCCCAGCGACGCATTCTACTAGAACGGCTTTGGGATTTTTAACGGTAATTCCTGGAATTTAGTGGAATATTTGAGATTTTTTTCTGACAATTTAAACATAATCGTGTATATTATCTAAATAATATACTTCATATACAGGATAATATAAAACTAAAAG
Organism: Papilio polyxenes; assembly: GCA_026167825.1. Classification (NCBI taxonomy): domain Eukaryota; kingdom Metazoa; phylum Arthropoda; class Insecta; order Lepidoptera; family Papilionidae; genus Papilio; species Papilio polyxenes. The sequence continues at coordinate 4,780,531 of JAOPJD010000001.1, read as the reverse complement.
GTTGAGGGTTTTGACGTTGTGTCGTTGTAGCACAGGAAAAAGGCACCGAAGGTCCTAAATGGAAACAAGCAGTATTTGTATATTCGAATGATACTTAATGTTTTATATTATAAATCATTCTGTGATGAAATAAGTACTTTTATATTTTCTCAAATTACTAGTAAAAATAGTCGGTATGCTTTTTATTCAAAGTTTTGAGAGTATGGACAACCCTATTTAATTATCCTCTCTATATGAAAACTCAATAAAATCTACATCAAACTTATTTTTAAGTTGTTAGTTAAGTAAATTTATTAGTAAGGTAATATACACGAATTTTTTAATTACCAGAAAATATCTCAAATATAAATATCTAAATTCAAAGGATTAGTGTTGAAAGTGCCAAAGCCGTAGCAGTGGAACGCGTCACAAAGCAGCCGGAGCAGCAAAACTATTAAATTTTAAAATATTTTGAAAAATGCCTTGTTTCAGAGACAAACGGACCTAATTTGTACACATATGTAGGTATACAATCCGAAAATTCTAAACAAATCTGAAAATTTTAATGTTTTAGACATAGAAAAAAAACAGAAACAGAAATAGATTCAGTACAAGATAATATCCATATTTTTTAAAAGATTTCTGCAAGGAGATTTTGGTGCAAACCATTGCTATCGATATGTTCATCTCTGTTTTAGTTTACTAAATGGCAAAATCAAATAGGCACAAAAACGATTATTAGCCAGTCCAGATAGGATTAATTATTAAAAAAAACTAAAACTTTTATATTTAAAAATGTGATTATTATGAAAATCGTGATTGTGAACTTATCTATTACTGGAAAAGAAAAAGGAAAGTGTGAATTTTTTTTATTTTTCAAAACATAATACAACTCCAAAAAAATCATAACACGATCTAAATTAGACTATTTCTTATCATTTAAAATAAACTTTATTGATTGGCTATTGTAAAGTATTACAACAAGTAATTCAAATATAAAAGTTCAAATGGCTGAATGATAGCTTTGTTTTGTACTGTAAAAAAAAAAAACAAATTTAAGGCAACAAAATGGACGGAGTGTAGTGGCTGTGCTGATTGTTAAAATTTTGAGAGTTTTTCATTTTAAGCTTTGAATCTCAATAAGACATTGCATTGATTGTAACTTTTTTTCTCCATCGAACTTTTAAGATTTTGATCGTTTGTTATTGAAACTTTTGCTCAGTTTATCTTTTGGGAATATGGTATCCATTTTGTGATCAATCGTGTTGTGTGGCGCTTTTAGTGAGTATTAACTACTTGTTATGAAATAAAGATTTTTACTACATTATAGAAATAATTCTTTATGCTACTATTTTTTTATTATGCTAAGACTTTTTGATTTATTGAAATTATCTAAATCCGGTGTTTTATTTAACGTGTATGGCCTAACATTGTTGTAATTATTTGTTTGATATCTTTAACCCTAATTCATCAACTAAAAAGTCGTTTAGATTTGTTGAAATAATATTTAAGTCTATGGTATAAAATGACCGATGGGTCAGCCACCGCCTGTTTAGGTGATATAACAGTAAAAACAACTTTTTAGATTGATTCGTTTTCTATATAATAGCAAAAATGTTCGACAAGATGTATATTTAAAAAAAGTAAAATATGATGTTTGAATATGGATGTTTGAATCTCAAGATTTCAAATCTTTGCAGTTTAACTAAAAGGGAAAAGTTGTATCGCTATATGTTCTATTCTATCATAAGCGTATAGCTTTTCCCCTTGGTTTCACTTGCTCTAACACCTGAGAAGCTTAAGAAGATTCCATTTGCTTACACATTGAAAAACTGATGGTTATTTTGGGTCATACAACTATTTGGTGGGTATAAATATTTTTCATTTAATTTTTGTTTAATGGAGTACTTTCTTTTGTTAAATGTTCTATATAGTAAATTTAATATTCCTTTTTTGTTTCATTACATAAATGAAATAGGTAAGCATACAAGTAAAATAAAAAAAAAAATAGAGTGTCTACACTAGCCAATCATTTTTTTCCAGTAAGAAAGGAAATGAACTGTTAAAACATACAAAAAGGGTCAATTACTACAAGTTTACCTATCTATTTCAATAAAATTTAACACTTAGAACGAGACAAATATGTCACTGACTGCTGGTTTTTGATTTTAATTTGAAAAAATTAAGGTTACATTTAAATTAGCAGTTGCATTGTCATTAATGCCTTTCTGCCAATAGGGTGGCTTATTACAAAGTTCAAAATGTAACATAATTTTGGGAATAATTTTGTTTAATATTGTTGTGTAATATACAATTACTACAATTTGTCTAGGGAAATTAAATCCATGATATTTAAGTGACAAATATTCTTCCAACAGATAAAACACATCAAACTATTGCTTCTAATTAAAATGAACTCCCCCTAGGATATTTTTATAGTGGTACCAGACACAATTTTTAAGATAATTTTGTAACTTTATTCAACCCTTCAGGTATGATACTAGCCATAAAAATATTATTACATTTTCACTCTTGTGGGGGGAATAGGAAAAATATTAACTGTAAATTATAGTTTTTGAAAGCTAATTTTTATGATTCTTTAATTCCATGTTTTTAGGGATAAACAAATTCACAAAGCCTCTATTTAAAATACTTATAGCCAAAGCATAGTACTGAAATGCACTGTGTACAATGTCATCAATCTATGACATTATATTGTATAAGTTGCTTATTGACTAAAATCACAGGGTTTCAAAGATTTATTTGCCTTGCGTACCAAGGACCTTACAGTTAAGTTTTACTTATTAATAAATGTTACCTGGTATAATTGGTATTTTTATCTTATTTCTTACGAATAATATAAATGCAAATGTTTAGATGGATGGATGTTTGTTAAGAAATTATTTATTTATTTTTGTAGAATAGTATTAAGTAACAGCTATGTATCAACTGAAGCAGGATTTTACAGAATTTGCTAGTGACACTATAAAGATTTTTATTAATTTTTTTTTATTGTTAACAGAATACATAAAAAAAGAATTGAACATATCACAGCAAATTATTTCTACATTATTAATGATATTGTCTTTCTGAGACAATTTTAATTTAATCAGAATTAAAATTAAATTAAAGTTAACATATTTTAAAACTTTATTATGTACTATCTGTCACCAGCAACTCTGTCCGCACATGATTCAAAAGAATCTTAAAGTGGCCTATGTGTTTGACTAATTTATGTTCTACATCCATGCCAAATTTTATGGAACATCCATCAATCGACCCATCCATATGTTCAAACATTCACATTTATAATATTAGTAAGTTAACAAATGTGTTATAAATACATTTTATGACATTCAATGTAAGTTTTTTGTAGTAAATGGTCAAAAAATTTCTTGTATGTGATCTCATTATATATAAGAACACTCAAAAACATTGTCATAAAAACTTTGTTACATAATTGTGAGCATCTTATGTAATGTATTAAGCATGGATTTCTGAGACCAAAATCTCTGTATAAAACATATTGTTTTAAATGGTGATTTTGATCTCAGAAACCCATGGTAAGTCTTTAACACTCAGTTGTTCAAATGTCTATTTTAATTTTAACTAAAATATTTTTTGAAAGAAAATCAAATCTACTCCAAGAAAATTGTATGAAGAAATGTTTGTATCATTTATAAATATAAATGTCCTATGCCTATAGTTTGTTAAAAATTGCTCGATTGAATTGACAATTATTACAAAAAAATATGGAATAACTTTGTAGAAACCTTTGGTGTTTTATTTATTTTGGTATACTATGTTAATATGTGATTCTGAGAGTTCATATAAATTTTTAATTCTTCTAATATTTAAACTTAGTGTGGAACATTGTGATTTCAGAAATTAAATAATATTTATCTTTTGATAAAACAATAATAATGATCACCTTCATTGCTTTCACAGATTAAATGTTATTAATATTATTATGAATACTGTGAATACAAAAAAGGTGGACCCATATCTTTTTTCAAAGTAAATGAAACTGATTGCAGTTTCACCAAAAATTAAAACGAAAACTAACGATTGCAAATTTATCCACCATCTTATACGCTATAAAAATGTAATGTTAGTGACAGTGATTGAGTACTATAGTGTGTATATTTAATGATGATTAGTTTGACAACTGACGCCTAAGAAGTATTGAATTAATTTTGTATGAGGATTTATGTTGTACTTAATGGATAGTTGTCACAGTTTCAGACCATACATACATCAACTATGAACTAGTTAGTTAGTTTTAAGGGCTCGATTTCCGCAACTCCACGGCTGGCGTGTATTTTGCGTGTAACAACTATGAAATATCCGGAATCGATCTTATAATAAAATTAATCGAACTATTATGTAAAATAATTTAGGTATTTTATTACTTTTCAAATTTATTAACTAAAATAACATTACATCTCTTTTTGCTTGTCATTACCACGATTATTGGTTAAAGTAGTATTTATTTGTGTATTTTTGAAGAATAAAATAGGATTAGGAAGAAACAAAATTATTTATTTTGTAATTCAAAAACAATAATCACGAAATTTTCGATTGCAAGTTCTATGAGAACGACCATCGAAAAGATTCATTATCGATTTTACTCAACCCATATCTAGTAAATTGTCAAACTAAACATCCTTAAATAGACACACTATAAAGTGTTTGTTGCTTGTTGTTTTTACACTCTTATTTTAAGTTATTTTTGACAAAATAATATTATACTTTAAGACATTGCCTGCATTCATCAAAAACAGGTTGAACAATAGTGTAGCAGCAGTGCTAAATTGTCAAACTAATCCAGCTATTTTTAACATTTGACGATTTGTGAACATGACAAACTGACACTTACTAGAATTAGGACAACCATAAATTATTACATAAATAACGTTATAAAAGCATGATAGATATGAAAGTCCTATCAACTAAATTTGTTTCAGATAAAGATGGGAGTATCAACTGATCATGAGATCATTCTACACAAGTTCTTTATTACTCACTCTTAAAGAGTGATGGACTCATATAATTTATTTGGTGATGATGGAAGCGGTATGTTGGAAGGACTTACTGACCTTGGTGGAGCAGACAGCTTTGCTGGTAGCACATCATCTGGAGTAGCCGGAGAAAATAAAGACCCACCAGATAATAGGTACTTTTGTTTCTATTAATATTTGCTTCAGTATTTTATAACTTGGTACTAAAATAATAATTTACATTAGTTACAGACAGGCTTACAGTCAAAGTAGTGTGGCACAGGAAGGATCGATACAAAAACTGGCGTCTTTTGGTAGCGGGAGTGCCCCTGGGCTACCCAGCAGTTCTCAACCAGTACCTAATTCAGGATCTGGTCCACCTGCGCCAGAGTACCATGATTATGGGGGCTATCCAAGACCGCGTCTTCCTCAACCAACCCATGGCCCTCTTCATCCATCACATCATGTACATCCATCGCATTCTTATCCGGGATATCATCCTGGACCTGACCCCATGTATTCTATGTCAGAACAAGGTTTGTGCAGTTTGTTACCCATTCTCATAAATTAATATATTCATGTTTCCCTGCCAAAAAACGATTATTATTTACATGCAAAAATTATCTTTAGGAATTGGTGAAATGGGAGTTTGGCCAGGAGCTCCTGGGGCCAACAGATATTCACCCATAACTCCTGGCTATAGACATTCATATGAACATCAACAAAAAATGCATCAATATCCTCCACAACAGGTAATATGAAATTTTTTTGCAATTTAATATGTACTTTCCAAAAAAAAAACATTTTGTTTTAGTTTTTCAATTTTTCAATAAAGTGTAAACATTAAAAAATATTTTTCAAATAATTGATAGTTTTAATAAAACATTAATCTGAGCAATTATTATTAATATATGGTTGATTATTATTGTATAGGTATAAATAATAATAATAATTTAAAATATTGCATAAAAGTTTAAATTATTTCCTTTGTAATATTACCAATGTACAGTTTGAAAAATGTACTTTTAGTTACCTTTCTAATTACGTGACGTCAGATTAAATGATGTGATGTACTAGTGAGTGCCGCCAGACTTCGGCTCGGCTTCGGCATCGAGTTTAGAAACGCATTTTTATATTCCTGTAATTTTGTTAAACGCGATATATATTTTTTTGAACAAAAACTTGGATATACAATCTTTCGATATACGACGAAATCACTGCAAAGGACAATTCCTTGTATTAAAAGATTGCTGACAAGCACTTTTTTCACTAACGGCGCGACTGGGCACCTTAGTTATCTCAAAGGAACCTTAATTTCTCATAAAAATACCGTCTTCTAATTGCTAAATGAAAAGAAATTCAGTTATTTTTTACAAATAATAAAATACTATGTTTCAACATATGTATTGCTTTATGACAATTGCCATAGTTTTGTTCTGTATTAATGTATATTTTTAATTCAAAGAGTTCAAGTCTGGGACTACAAGCGCAAAACGGAGCATATTTACCGAGACAGCCGCATTTCCCTCAGCCTTCGTCACAACAGATTTATGGACAACAGCAGGTATAATAATTATGGATCTTAGAATATGGAAATATTAGGATTGATTAAGTTTTTTTTATAGAATGTTACCAAAATTAACATTTTTTCTTTAAGTTAAGTTACATATAACTTTTTGCAGATAGCATAAAATAAACATAGTAATAGTTATAGTAATAATTATATCTTTGCTCTATATTATTATAATGTATTTGTAACTTTGAAATTTCTTAGTAAATTGATTATAAAATTTGTTTAATTTTATTTCAGAGTTATCCTAATTACACACAAATGCATCCACCGACTGCAACTAGAATCGGTCAACATCCAACATATCATCAACAAATGGATGTGAACGCTCATCAATATGGTTTACCTCATGGGCAACAGAATCACCCTGCTATACCCCAACATCAGTCACATCAAAATATGGCAAGTCACACTGGTGGCATTACATCTGGAATTCAAAGTCATCCAAATGCTCATTTGCATCATTCAGGAGCACCTTCTATACATCACGTATCTCGCCAACCTCCAGTGCCATCCTCTACTGTTGGCCCATCACATGTTGTTTCATCTCAGATGCCTTATGCATCACCTCATCATGCAGTTCCCATGAATTATCAACCTCATCAGGTCCAACATCCTCTTGACGTGAATGTAACCAATCAATACAATCCCATTAAGCCACCAGGTATAGAAACTGGTAGTCCTCAGTATCGCCCACCGTTCCCACAGTTATCGCCCCAAATTTCACCACGCGCTCAAGTGTCGCCTCGCCAACAGCCACAACCTCAATTATCTCCACGACCGCTAATGTCGCCTGTAAAAGGACCCAGCGCTTCACCGCATGGACCTCGAAACTTAGTTCAGTCACCAGTTTCTTCCGGTGCTCCACCGGTTTCCGCATCATTTACATCTCAAAATACACTCCAAGCTTTAGAACAAATGGTTTTACCGTCTGGTGGAGACTATCCCTATCAAAGAACCCCATCATCTCCAGCAGTTGGTCACATTTCTTCATCGCCCTCACAATGGAATCAAAACAAATTACCGACACCAATGAACGTTGGTCATATGGAAGGTGATCAATCTATTAAAAATTTGGAATCTGTGGCACCGACAAATAACTTAAAATCTGATTCAGCCAAAAATACTTCTTCAATTGTACCAATAGAACAAAAGTCTATTGATAGGTCATGTCCAGAAAACGAAAAACAGGTGGAGGCAGTAAACAAATCACACACATTTATTCCACCATCAAATATGACAAATGTTTCAAAAGAAAATATATCATTAAATAATCCAAATAATTCTTCAATGACATCATCTACATTGAACCCGTGTGTTTCTGTCGACGAAACAGCGAAAAGCGATAGCCAAATTCAGGGACATCAACCAGCGGAAACAACTTGTGAACCTAACCTAGGAAATCCCAAAGATAAAGAAAAGACTGACATGCCTGGAGATTTACCAAGCGGTAATGAAAATAAAGATATTCAGCTTGAGACGATGGATCAACCCACTAAGAAAATTGGCAATGATGAGATAAGTCACATGACTTCCTTACCACCTTCTTCAGTGTCAAATACCAGCTCTCTTGATAATATACAAGCAAGTAGTCCACAATCTATTAATAAACCTATGAGCCATGTATCTATAAATCCTACAAGTAATAATGCAAATCAATTTGAAAGTTCGCCAATTAATAATGTGACTAGAAATCAAGGATATCCAAATAATACGTTTCAAAGTGTTACAGGAAATGTTCAGAATATTATGTCTGAACCTATTTCAGCTAGTATGGTTACAACTGCATCAACAAGCCTGCAAAATAATCAAAATCTTAATGTAACTTCCACATTTCCTAGTGGACCTCCGACAGGCACACAGACAATATCCAATGGACAAAATATTCTTCCATCTACTCATACAATGCATGGCAATATTCCCAACACCGTGTCTTCGAGTATACCGGGTCACAATACGCAAGGTAATTTAACTTGCCTACCGCCTACATCTGTCAATATTATAGGAAATATACAAGCTACTATACCCAATTCCCCTACCAATGTATCCAATGTTCAAACAAATGCTCCTATCAATGTACCAAATATCCAATTAGGAATGCCAATGGGTGTTCAAAATGTTCATTCAAATTTGGGACCAACTATGCAAAATCAACCTAATATTGTTACAAGCGTACCTCACAATATGAATCCTAATTTGATAATGATGGGATCAAACACTATGTCACATCCTGGTATTCCAAATATGTTTGTGGCATCACATCACCAAGAGAGATTAGCCATTCAACAACAAATACAAGAGATATATTGTTTGCCTCCATCTAATGAGAACCAGGAAAAAGTCAGATGTCTCCAGGAAAGACTAGCAATGTTGCAACAACATGAGACTAATGATAAATGTAGTGGTGGTCCTAATTGTATTTTACAAAATCCTATTTATGGCACAAAAATGGTTGAAAGTCCTCAAGTTACTAGCACGACAGGTCGTGGACGTGGAAAAGGCCCAACGAAACCTAGAAAACCGCGAGTAAAGAAGGAAAAAGTAATACCTTTATCTCAACCATTGGATCAACTACCTGTGTCAGAGGATTGTGTAACTGCAGGAACAGGTCTTCAGAGTCATTTAGAATTAGACACTGAGATGACTGAAGATATGTCGAATTTAGACAGCAGTGCAATCTCTATGGATGAAATTAAATTTGGAAAAGTAAAAAAACCGCGCGCACCACGAAAAAATAAAGAGAGAAAACCAAGGACACCAAAAGTTACTAAAGAACCGGGAGAAAAACAAATAAAAGAACGAAAGAAGCGTGAGTCTAAAGATCCTAATGCACCTAAAAGAAAACGTAACGTCAAAAGAGGAACAACAGAAATCCAAGCAGATACTACAACGAGTAATGACTTACTCGAAAAAGATGTTTCTTCTAACACTATGATAGATTTTAATGCTGACAATACTTCAACAAACCTCGAACCCGTTAAAAATCTTTCACTAATGTCATCATTAGATGAATGTAATGTCACAGACTTTGATGATATTCCTGTTTCAAAAATAGCCATTAAAGATTTGCTCGAAGAAGCAGAAGCGAAACGCGAACAAACTGAGAAAGATGAAGACGTAGATTTTACTTTTACACAAAAGAAAAAGGCATCTAAGAAACGATCATCTGGTGGAGGAAGCTGTAAAAAAATGATACCCAAAAAAACACCAAGTGGCAAAAGGAAAAGACGAGGCGGATTGATACCGGATTCGGATGGAGAACCTGATGATTTGATGACTACTCCTCCTCCGTCACCTCCACCTGAAGGCGACGACAGTTTAAAGCGTCGTTCTGCCAGGAATACGCAGCGCAAGAAATACACTGACGACGTTATGTTGCGATTGTCTGATGATGAGTTTACCATGGCAACCCCGAAATTAGAAAAAGAATTGGAAGACTCAAATCTCGATACCAAAGATTTTCAACGATCGGAGACTACTCCAAAACCAAATTACATATATGTTAATACAACAGAAGAAGATTCAATGATTGTTCAGCATGTTCTAGCATGCCGTATGGGAAAACGAGAACTTAAACCTGAACCACCTGCAGATGAACACAAAAAAGAAGATAAAATTGAAGATTTGGAAACTGAAGAATTATTACAAGAGAATAAACAATTACATGATGAAATAGCCGGACCCAGTAACAGCAACAATATTAAATTGGAAAATCCAAATAATGTCGAAGGAACAGAAATAGTAGAAAATAAAGACAATAAGTTGACCACTGACGATGATGTAGTTGAAATGAAAAATAAAAAACCAGTTATGGTTGATGTCGAAGAGTATTTTGTGAAATATCGTAATTTCTCTTATTTACACTGCGAATGGAAAACTGAAGAAGAGTTATATAAAGGTGATAAACGAATATTTTCTAAAATCAAACGATTCAAACAAAAGCAAGCTCAACAATTGAATATATTTGAATTATTAGATGATGAACCATTTAACCCTGATTACGTTGAAGTTGAAAGGATTTTGGACATGTCTGAGAATCAAGATCCAGCAAACAATACAGTTGTAAAGCATTATTTAGTAAAATGGAAAAGCTTACAGTATGAAGATTGTACTTGGGAGTTAGAAGAAGATATCGATGTAGACAAAATAAAGCAATATAAAATTTTCAGCGAAATCCCATTGAAAGAAAAATGGAAATTTAAAAAGCGGCCTTCAGCTGATAATTGGGTACAGTTAAAAGAATCTCCTCTTTACAAGGGTGGAAACACTCTGAGGCCTTATCAACTTGAAGGCTTAAATTGGTTGTTGTTTTCTTGGCATAACAATAGAAATTGTATCCTGGCAGATGAAATGGGCTTGGGAAAAACGATTCAAAGTCTTACATTTGTTAATTCTGTTTGGGAGTACGGCATTAGAGGACCTTTTCTAATTATTGCTCCACTTTCGACGATACCAAATTGGCAAAGGGAATTTGAGGCTTGGACTGAGATGAACGTAGTAGTTTACCATGGATCACAGCTGAGCAAAAGTATGATTCATGACTATGAATTCTATTATAAGGATGCCCAAGGCCAACCAATAAAAGAAATAACGAAATTTAACGTATTAATAACAACCTTTGAAATGATTGTAACTGATTTTCAAGAATTAAAATTATTCAACTGGCGGATTTGCGTTATAGATGAAGCACATAGACTAAAAAATCGTAACTGTAAATTATTAGAAGGATTACGTCAGCTTCATTTAGAACATAGAGTGCTTTTGTCTGGGACGCCTTTACAAAATAATGTAAACGAACTTTTTTCGTTACTCAACTTCCTGGAGCCTTCTCAGTTTTCGAGCAGTGATGCATTTTTAAATGAATTTGGACAATTAAAGACGGAATCTGAAGTGATTAAATTACAAGCCTTATTAAAGCCTATGATGTTAAGAAGACTGAAAGAAGACGTTGAAAAAACTTTAGCGCCGAAAGAAGAAACAATAATTGAAGTAGAATTAACAAACATTCAAAAAAAATATTACAGGGCTATTTTGGAAAGAAATTTTAGTTTCTTACAGAAAGGTACAGCATCTGCTGCCAACATTCCGAATTTAATGAATACAATGATGGAATTAAGAAAATGTTGTATACATCCATATTTACTTAATGGGGCTGAAGACCAAATACAATTTGATTACAAACAAGCAAATGGAGAAGACAAAGAAGCCTATTATAAAGCACTTATACAATCCTCCGGTAAAATGGTTTTAGTTGACAAATTGTTGCCTAAATTGAAAGCCGGGGGACATCGCGTCCTAATATTCAGTCAGATGGTCAGATGCCTAGACATTTTAGAAGATTATCTTATGTTTAGGAAATATTCTTACGAAAGAATCGATGGTCGTATACGTGGCAATTTAAGACAAGAAGCTATTGACAGGTTTTCCAAACCCGATTCTGATCGCTTCGTTTTCTTACTGTGTACTAAAGCAGGAGGACTAGGTATTAATTTGACAGCAGCTGATACTGTCATAATATATGATAGTGATTGGAATCCGCAGAATGATTTGCAAGCTCAAGCGAGATGTCACCGCATAGGTCAACAAAAAATGGTTAAAATCTACAGGTTGATTTGCCGCAACACTTATGAAAGAGAAATGTTTGATAAAGCTTCATTAAAACTGGGTCTGGATAAAGCAATTTTACAAAGTATGAATACGTCGCAAGGTAAAGAAGCAGGCTTAAAGCAATTATCTAAGAAGGAAATTGAAGACTTGTTAAAAAAAGGTGCCTATGGAGCTGTAATGGATGAAGACAACGCTGGTGACAAATTTTGCGAAGAAGATATAGAAATGATATTGGCTCGCCGAACTCAGGTTATACAAATGGAGTCCGAGAAGGGTTCTACATTTTCAAAAGCTAGTTTTGCAGCAGCTGATCAAAGATCTGATATAGATATAAGAGATCCTGATTTTTGGAATAAGTGGGCAAAGAAAGCTGAAATCGATACTACTGAGAAAAAGGAAGACGAAGATTTAATAGTAACGGAACCTAGAAAACGTACAATTATTAAAAGATATGGCCACGATGATGGTCCCATGGAAATGTCTGATATGGAAGTGACACCAGATTCTGAAGACGACGAAGAAGGTAAGAAATTAAACACCAAATAAATGCTTCTTAAGTAATAAAATCCCAAAAGGATATTGATTCCTTCCTTATTGCGGATGTTGAACCATTGCGCTTCATAACCAGTTAACAAGATTTAGACAAGATAAATTTATAAAGTCAATGAAAACGAAAAACTGTCTGCTTATTAAGACGATATTTAGTCTTTTGAAATAAGAAAACTATCAAATGTACATAACTTGATTATTAACACGGGATGTTTACCAAGTGGGCTGGTGATTTCTTCGACGCTTCTTCCGATCTCAATTTTGAAGCCGTCTTAAGAATCACGTACAAGATGCAACAGCCGCTTGAGAGAGATTTTACTAAGAAAATATTTATATGATCCTCTTATGAAGATAACTGAAATTAGTTTATGTACATAAATGTGGTTTCGAAAAAAAATTTTACTTTCAGTTTTTTGTTTTTATTTTAAAGTTTTTATTTTTTTTAAATAGAAGCTTACCTTTTATTATTTTTACACTAAATTAAATTACTCATTCTTTTAAATAATCTAACAACGTGTGTTAAATAAATTTAAATTCTGGAAAGTAAGACTACAATGTTTCTCTCTTATTAATTCTCCACTTTTTTAAGACCATTTATGCAATATTATGTTTATTTCTGATTTTTATTTTAGGCATTAGCTTAAGAAGCAAAAGGAAGAAAGACAAGCTGGGTAGAAAAGGAAGGAGATACGCAAGTGATGAATATGTTCCAAGGCATGAGGGAATGTCTGTTGATGAGGAGGTGGTTTACGGATCATGGACTAGATCAGAATGTTTCAAGATTGAAAGAGGCTTGCTTACTTTTGGGTAAATATCTTTATTTCCAGATATTGAAAGGCTTGACAATTTTTTTTTAAATGCAAAATTTTTTCAACTATAAAGATTTCAAATCATTATTTAGTAGTAAATCCATTTAAACAGTGTAGAATCAGCAAATGATATAAACTAAACTAAATTGTTAAAGTAGTTTAAATAATGTTTGAACACTATACATCAGCAACTGTTTACACATGTTTGATTTATTTAAAATCAAAATTAGTCATCTACATGTTTAATTGATTAAAAAAAAAAAGATAATTTTATTTTACAGATGGGCGCGATGGGAAGAAATTATAGATAAAAACCAGTTTAGGAAAGGTTGGACACTGCCTGTGATTGAAGACTGTGCTAGAATTATTGTAAGTTTGTACACTCCAATTTTTTTTAAATGGGTAAAAATCATATAAATTTAAATACATCGTGTATTATATATTATTGATTCAAATTACGGTTTAATACAATTAGATATGACTGGGAACCAATTGTTAATCCAATTCCCTGAGTTGGTCCATAGATTCCCTTCAATTATTTTATCATTGTGTCTAGAGATTATAAAGAACATACAATATGTTTCTTTAAAAATGATTGATGATTATTACCACGTAACTCTAGAACGGCTTAACGGATGTGGATGAAATTTGGAACATGATAAATATTATATACTAGCTTTCGCCCGCGAATCCGTTCTCGCGGAATTTAAAAAAAGGGAACGGGATAAAAAGTATCCTATGTCCGTATCCTGGTTCTCAACTACACACCCAATTTTCAGCCAAATCGGTTCAGCCGTTCTTGAGTTATAAATGGTGTAACTAACATGACTATCTTTTATATATATAGAAGATAGATATACATTCTGGTGTATAGGTTATTAATTCATTTTTTTTAGCGAAGTTGTGACCAATAGGTAGTAGTTATATTCTTTGTTTTGTGTGTAAATGTTTTTATTAATGTTAGCACATTTTTTTTATACTTTCACTATTTTTCGAGAAAAAAATCCATAAACCATTGACACTTTCTTATTGAACACTAGATAAAAATAGTTTGTAAACTGTTTAGGATCTTCCTAATGATGACTTGCCATGCTAATACCGAGAAAGTTTGAGACTTTCACTGAGTTCAAAGAATCTTTTTCTGAACAATCAAAAAACTTTTTCGATTTTATTTTTCTGTATAGTTCATGTTAAAATCCTTATTTTTATGAATTGCAGGTATTATATTGTTTACGTCACTATAAAGGCGACGAAAAGATAAGAAATTTCATATGGGATTTGATAGAGCCCTGTGAAAATGGTGAAGTTACTATTTCTAGAAATCACAGTGGTCTTCATAACCCTGTACCTCGAGGTAGAAATGCTAAGAAAAAGAATCGCCTTAAAGAAGTTCCAAAGCTAAACGATCTACAAAAATGGGAAGATCCATGTCATTGGAGTTCTACAGATAAATATGACTGTGAAGCCTACCTGGAAAGTAGTTACAAGAAACATTTATTTCGACATGCCAACAAGTAAGCTTATATTGTTAGTATTGGTAATGAAATAAAATAGGAGGTTATTCATTTCTTCTCATTGATTGGCAGTTGCATGTGGAATTAGATAAGGGCCATGGCTGCTTATTTAGTGAGAAGCGAGTTGATGTATTTTAAATGTATTCTGTAACATTAAACTTTAGTGATACATGTCCAGTAAAGGGAAGGAATCCGTTTAATTCATAGCAGATGTCTATGGGCAGCGGTGATTTTGCATTTTTAGCTATACAAAACAATCACAAATATTGAACATAACCTGGAAGAGCACATATGTTACTTATTAAGTTTTTTTTTTTTAATTCTGTGCGGACAGATTCGCGGGCAACAGTTCGTTTTATTAAATCTAAATCTAAAAGAACTAACTACGGTGTAAAAAATATAACATACGAAGGAGTACAACTTTATAACTCGTTACCTTCATCAATTAAAAATTTAAGTTCATGTAATCAATTTAAATCAAAGCTAGCTCAATACATTTTGGATTGTTGTAAAAAGGTAAATTGATAACTAAAACGGCGACCATATTGTAATTATGTAAAGTGTACGATATTGTTCTCATGTAAGTGACTTTTGTTTGTCTTTTTGAGAATAAATTCTTTAAACCTAAATCACTAAAATATGACCAGACAAACATACTCAATGTCAGAATATAAATGTATTGCTTGAATTGTATTTTACTATATTTTTTGTCCTATTCCAGGGTATTATTGAGAGTTCGAATGATGTATTATATTAAACATGAAGTAATCGGCGACTACGCTTCGCAGATAGAGAGTGGTGTTCATGCCAGGTAAAAAATAAACTTCAAACAATAAGGGAAAATTATATAAACTTCACTGTAATTAGTTTTAAAAATAAAATAATGCTTTGTTTTATATGCGAACAATTCATTTATATGAGATGTATGTTACATTAGTGTTCCATCCGTTTGATACATACATACATTTTAGTTCTTTGGGAATGCGTGTGCCGCGTGGCGTGGACAGCACGCCGCCGAGACTGTGGTGGGATACTGAATGCGATGTATCCTTGCTCGTTGGAACATACATACACGGATATGAAAATTATCTTGCCATGCGATCTGATCCACAACTCAGCTTTGTGGACAAGTTGGGCCCACCCGACGATGCCGAATGTACTGATATCAAGTAAGTTCCAAATATAATTATACAATTCTAGCTAATATTAATCTGTGCAAAGTTGTAAATAATAAATAACCCTATATAATTATATCATCTTTAAAGTACTAATATTATAATCATTTGATTTCATCAATATTCCTTGAATAGTAACTGTATTAAAATTTATAAGAGACAAATTATTTAAAAAATAAATGCGCAAAACGAACGAACAAACGAATCGAACTCGAAGTTCTGAGACAGATTAAAGTGAATATAATTATGTAAATTGTGTAATTTAAACATAGCTAAGATGATAATTAACAATATAACAGGAGCGAAGAACGCAAAGTGCGCGGAAGTGTTGTGGGAGACGAAGACTGCACGGATGAGGTGTCGAGCGGCGCGGGAGCCACTTCCCCCGCCGCCTCGCCGCGAGCCTCGCCGCGCCCCGACGCGGACGAGGAGGCGCGCGGCACTCATCTCTGGCCCTCCATGCAGGACCTCAACACGCGTCTGCGTCGTCTCATCACCGCCTATCAGCGAAACTACAAGCGCGAGGAGCTCAAGATGCAGCAGCGAGCCAAGGTTCACCAATTACCAATCTCACTCACATCACTTTTATACTATCTATGGGTGTTATAATACTTTTTTTTTATATGGTAACTCAGAGAGATACGGCTCTTTTTGAGGATCGGGATACAAAACTCCTCATTAATTTATATTTATAAAGTTTTAAATTAATGAAAGGGTTAGTATATTTTAGCTAATATAGAATCAATAAAATCAAGTGTCAAGGATATTACTATAAACTATAACGGTCTTCTAGAATACAATACGTATCAAAATATTTTTGACAATTGCACGTAAAAATAATTGTACAATGTCATGCAATAAAATCAAAAATTATTGTTTTTTTAAATAACTAGTATCAAAAACTTATTTACATTTCTCATTTTTTTAGTCTATCAAAGACTGTAACCATTTTAATTTATTAAAAAATAAAGTTAGACAAATAATCTTTTGAAAATTTTAAAAAGCTCTCCTTTGCAAAAGTGATAAGAATTTAACAAGTCAATTTAGTTCAGCCGTTGGCTCCTTAAATTT
>JAOPJD010000001.1:4042526-4056192 GCA_026167825.1 Papilio polyxenes | reverse complement strand
TTTATTATCATACATAAAAATACATGAACAAATACATCATGATTGTATCATAATGTACATTCAATATGTAGTTATATTTTACTTAGAAGAGGTTAAATGCATTGATTTTCAACATCAGGAATTCGTCTTAAATTAGTGCAGGCGTCGATTTACTTTATTTATTCATTCCGACGGAGCGAACGAAATAAAATAAGGTAAAAGAAAATCTTGAAGATAAACATTGATGCGCGGAAAGGGGAAAACGAATACGTTACGTTAGGAAACTTTCATACTAAAGTAATTCGAACACTATTTTTAAATTAGAGTACAAAATAAAAAAATATGAATTCTTTTACATTTCTTATGTTAATTTGTAACTTCAATGATATAAAAGTTATGTCAAATACTTTATTGCTAAAGTAAAGTAAAGTTCATAAGGAATTATTATTCAAAACGACTAATGCCAAAGTACTCATGAGTTATCGCTAACCCCGCTTCATCTTGGCAAGGTAGAAATGAGTATTCAGAATTGTTAAAAACCAGTAAAACATTGTAATGTATTTTTCAATACACTTCGAACCTTGACCCAAGCGTTCATGTGACGCATACGACAAATTTCCATATAATTAATCGAGAAGACAAAAGAATTGCTCTTTTTCTCTTGTCTATGTCTATCTATTGCAAAAGCCGTTAGCAGTCTTTAAATTAAAAATGTCTACTCTTTAAAAATCTTTTTTGTAGTTAGGCGTTCATAACTACAGTTTGGTGCTAACGTACCGTTAATTGAAAACACTTAGCAAGGACTCTTGACTTTCAACTTTCATCAAATATTTTACTAAACATTCTAAGTGTCCGGTCGGGTCTGATAAATATTTATAAGTCTAATTATCAAACAAGTTTTTCACTTTATACTACACTAGCTTTCGCCCGCGACTTCGTTCCCGCGGAATTTAAAAAAAAAAAGGAAACTGGATAAAAAGTATCCTATGTCCGATTCCTGGTTCTCAACTACATACCCATGAATTTTCAGTCAAATCGGTTCAGCCGTTCCTGAGTTATAAATAGCGTAACTAACACGACTTTCTTTTATATATATAGATAGATTAGTTATGACTCTTTCATATTTTTAATGTGGTTTAACAAAATGTTTTTTTGTTTAAGTCATAACCGTCTCGGTTTCCTAAAACATGTAACAATATGTTGCTATCTCTTATTTTCAAAGATGTGAGATATGACAACATGTTTTTGTACGGCAGTGGAAACCCAAGGTTATAGATTCAATAATAGCATTGTTGATTTAATAGCTAGTTATTTGTGTTTGCTAGCTAACAATATTTATGCTAAACTGTTGACATTAAATTAACATATCCAATATTTGATAACTAGCAAACTCAATACAACCACTTAAACTATTAGTCTGCTGATTGATTCATTTATAAAAATTAACATGCTTAATAGAAGAAAAGTGATGTTCTTGAATGAACATACTCTTTATAAGGCTTTGGAGAGTTCAATAAAAGGATAACTAGGCTTACAATCTTAAAGACAACAGGCAGACAATTCGAATAAGATGAAAAGGGAAACTGATACTGTGACTCTTATATAAAACTAAACATTGATGTCAAAGTATAGCGGAGGTACTATATCAAGCTACGAATACGTAAAGAAATATAAAATATTATAATATCACGAATAGCGATTCAGTTAGTGTGAAGGGGTCTTTATCAAAGATTTAGGAGCAAATCGGCGTTAGAAGGAGCGGAGTGGCGCCGATTTGATACGGCGGCGCGCGGGTTGTAATATCGTCAGAATGCATTGCAGCGACAGGTGTAAATAATCACTACATTAACGGCGTGGAGATGCTCCCTTATTTGTTATTTATTTTTATTCACTTTAACTTATTCAACTGCTCTTTTGATATATATATCACAGCAGTATAAAGGAATATTTTATTAACAACGTTTTTAACGGACATTATATCAAACTTAGTTCAAAATACTTATATTTGATTATATATATTTGCGTTGTTACTTATACCATTAATTATAAGGATTTTTGTTTTATATTAAATTAAAGTGGCTAACTCTTATACGTAAGGTAAAGATATAAAGGTCTCAAACTATTTCGACTTGAAAAACTTGCATTGAAGATGATATGCTTTTGACCTCCAGGGCTTGGGGAAAGCAGATGAATATTTTAAAAGAAAATAAGAGCAAAAGAGCGGCTCCACTTTCCAACAGAAATAAATGAACTCACTAGTAGTAGTACTATTTAAATGAATATGATAGTAAAATATGCTTTAAATGCAGAAGTAATAACTCTTAAATAAATAAAAATTTCTTAAAAGAAGACTCTGTTTTTCCTTCAAGAAATGAAAACTCCAAGTCGCACTTGTTTTATGTATATTTTGTGACGGTGTTCTTAGTTTATGCTTTTCTGATTCAGGTAAATTGAGTGTTAAGCACGACTGTCTAAGATGATAGGTATGTCAAGACAAGTGGAACACTGGTAGTTGTAAGTTGCCGGGAGCTTACAAAGTTAGACAACGTTCTAACATTTCTTACAATGCTGGTCAGCTTGAGAGAGGTAGTACCACGATGTTAAAGAATTTCGCTACAAATAACTTACTTCTACTAAGTCTCCAATAAATAGATTTTGAACGAAACATAAATTTCTATAAAAATGCCGAAAGAATACATTGCCCTTCGTCTTGTCTGCGTTCGATTTTTTTAAATTCAATAATGTATGAATTCAGGTTGTAGACGATTGAGTCGGGGGGCGGCGGCCGCTCGTAAAACATCGCTCGGGCCACACTAAATGTCAATGTACAAGGCCAAGGAGCCTTACATTCTCTATTACATTTGTCTTTATGTTTTTACTCGTGTCCCAATATCGTGTTTCGATGTACCTTCCACTTCAATTTTCCCCAGACGGTAAATACTTACCACTTATGTACCGGAATAGTTTACCTGAGAAGACGCAAACGATACCGGTGGAAAAGATTGAATTCGATATTCGGAACATAAATAAATAGAAATACGAAATGTATGTAAGAAAAGAGTCGAATTAAACTACACTTACACTTCAATATTTTGAATTCATCTTCGAATGTAAAATCATGTTTTTAAGCATATACTCGTAATACGTGGCTTTACTATTATGTATATAATTAAGTTTTATCTTTTTATCGATGTAAAACTCCTGATTGAATTCAACATTGAAATATAAATTTTAAATACAACAAGATATTACGTATAATTATAATTTATTACGTTAGCTAAATTCAACTTACAAAGGGGAACCTGTAATCAAGACAACGTACATTTTATTTTGTATTCAAGTGCGTGTTGAATGCGCTACAATTATTTGGACTTTCCCTAAGGGTGCTCCAAATCGACCTCTCTTACGTAAATGTATTTGTCTCGGTACGGGAAATGTTAAACATTGTGTCGTTGCCTTTTTAGCATTTTATAAATGGAAATCTCATTTTGTGTTATTGTCGACTTGGTTGATTGTAGAATTAATTAAAAAATAATACATTTAAAATACTGTCGTAATAATTTTTGAATTTTTCAGAAATTGAGGATGTTTCTTTAAAACTTTAAACTTTTGTAGCTAATACTTATATTCAAATTATTATAACTGCTAATTCATGTATATAAATGTAATTTAACGAAAAACCTCTTCTTAAAAACTGAAGAAAAAGTTTAACAATAACTATTCTTAACTGTATACAAGTACCAAAGTATGAAACTTTACAAAGGAGTTTGTTTAATTAGTACTCAGTAGATGGTTGTTTTCTGTATTATTTTATGTGTGAATATATAAATGTTAACCGTTATTGTAAATAGCTCACATTACATATAGAACACATAGATACATAAGAGCTCTCTTTCCCTCATATTTAACGCTAATAACAAGAGTCATATGTATTCAATTGATAAACAATGATATATCCTTTTATCTAGTAGATTAAGGTGACACATATTTATTTTATTTTATAAATGTAAATGTACTAAACAATGTATAAATGCACCATTTAGTTGTGTTCAAACAATACTATGAATATATGATATTCCGTGCCAGCGGCGGGTGCCCGTGCCGGCGAACAATTGATGAAGCCGCGTTCCTCCTAACATCATAAAATTTTATCACCCAGAATATTTATTATTTATAGTTTTATAGACCTGTCTGACATCGATTTACCCGTCGATACTGTGTCGGTGCTTATCAGGGCCGTTAGTATTCCAATCACTATGAATCACAGCAAACAAAAAAGGTTTTCATATTTTAAAATTTGTAATAAAAATAACATACTCTTAAAAATAAAATTGAAAGTAATAATAACATTGTGATGAACATGAACTAAATACACGTCAAAATTTCAATAAAAGATCCGGTAGTAGCTTTAATGACTGTATCGTTGCGTTGGTTTTATTGTTAAATCTCTGAAAAGTTAGTAATAAAAGATTTTTACGTCAATGAAAACGGTATTTTAATCCGGCCATCGATACCTGGCAGCGACAGCGGGATTACGGATACTATCTCGCTGCAGACTGACTTCGATATTTTTTTCAATAATATCTATTCTGTTGCATTTTACATATCCGACGTCTGACTTTTATACTCCACTCTAACTCAATTGTTTTATATTTTATTCATAGTTTCTGATAATATAATTTATGTAACTCATTATAAAATCTTTTGTTGCAAAACTACGAGAGCTTAGTGCGGAATATGTCCGTCTTTTCAGGTAAGATCTGGAGAGCTGCCAACTACCTGTGGACTGTACTTAAAGAAACATACTGTAGGTTACGGCGTCAATTTGTTTTTGAGTCTGCCTTACTGGGGTGCAATAAATTTAAGAGTACTATAGAAAACGTTTATTTTATATCAGCAGTTACGGCGTACATATTCTCCGCATCTCTTTCCGCCGCATGTCACCCTGTTCCCATTTATTAAATTTATTAGAGGCGTGTTCTGTAAATAAGTGAAGCGAAAGGTAACAACGTTTGGCCGCTTTCGCCGCTGTGTCACTGGGAATCCCGCGCCCTCCCCGAGGTGTTTAGGCAAAATGTTAAGTCGATTCACGTTATTGTTACTTTGTAAGCTTGTATCGGAATGCTGTATTTTTGTACAAGGTGAACTCGTCGATATCGTTTTAATTTATAATTGAATATTTTAACAGAAATGGGAATTGGTTCTTAAAATTTTAACAAACTTAATTGGTTCTAGATGAATTACAATATAACATATCCATCATTGATTCAGATTGGGCCAGCAAAGTGCAATATGGACATAATATTATGTTATTCAATCAAAATTTTCGGCTATGAATTTAGCCACAAGGGCATTATTAAATAATTCATATGTCTTTCATGTTGCCAGCAAGACTACATGAAATAATGAATTCTTGCGCCACCATGACACGTATAAATCTACTGCAAAAATGTTATTTTAAATATATTGATATGTCTTTGCCTAATCAATAATTAATAGAACGACAGAAATATCGTTATCGATGGCACGAAGACACTTGCATTGGAGCTTTTACGAGCGTGTTCGTATTTAATAAATATGTCGGTCTTTTCCTTTCCCAAATTTTACGACCGAACAATAAAACATGTCTCGGCATCCAAATTTATATGCGTACATAAAGTTTTATATCTGCGCGACTTGCACCGCTCGGAGGTTTCCTAATTGTTGCCGGTCATGGACGAGGTAAGCAGGGCACGGCGGCGCGGCGGGTTCGAGCGGGCCTAGAATACACCCTATTGATATACCCGCGTCCTCCATTCAGCAAACCACATTGTTCTCAAAACATCACCAGCTGTCATTGTCTTTAAATTAAATTTTTAGAGCATTGTACTCAATTGTGTGATTGTAACCCTGAAAGTAATGATGGTTCTATTCGACGTATCAGATTAGACCTAAGTTTGAATGTTTATGAGCGTAATGTTATCTGTGCGCATTGCGATTTTTTTAGTTAGTTCAGGTTAATAACAAATTAAAATTATTGTTTCTTTCACATTAATCAACTTAGCAATAATTCTTTCTCACATGAAATTTATTTTCACTATTAGCGTTCATCTAATTACGTATGCGACAATTATCTGGCGGACGAATTCGGGCGAATTGTTATAGGTCGTAAGGAGAGGTTGAGAGCGCAATTAGTGAGCAGTCTCAGGTGCCCCCGCCGCCGCCGTCCTAGTGTAATCCATATCCTTTGTAATACCAACATCCGACTTGTTTGCCACTTTGCGATATAACGACTTGTTAATATGTAATATTTGATAACTATTACTAAAATTTGATTTGATTTTTTATAAAATTGCTATTTTAAATTAAATTGTTTTTAATTAAAATTTGTTTCTTCTCATGCGGAATCCTTGTTATTTCTGTTATTGATTTATTACCTTTACTAGTAATTTTTAGATCTTGTAAAAATTTTAATTAACTCGAAGTAATCATCCTTTGAAAAAAATAATTTATTTACAGATTCGCGCACTCTATAATAATTTTTGTTGTGTAACATTAAAAGTATTTTCGTGTTATTAATACTGATGTATTTTAAACTAAAATGTCTCGTTCATGAACTACAAAGGATAATATAAATTACCTCAAGTTATATTTCGACACAAATTCATTGAAACACGGAGCTAAGCTGCGGTTGCATTGTACGTAGCTGTCGGCGTAGCTGTAGCATTGTCGTAGCGATCTTGTAGCACTTAGAGCCTATTAGATGCGGCCTCTAATAAACTCCGTATCTAAGATGCTACAGATGTCCTGCTCAATAATATGCATATTATTCATTTATGATTTTAGTAAATTATATTTACGCAACTTGAATAAGTTGTTTAAGACACATTACAACTTTATAAGTACCTACTACTAATAACTAAATAAATAAGTTTACCACAGTAATTTATAAAGAAATATTAAGTTTCAACTGTTAACTGCTTGCCATTACATTGCAGTACATTCTTAGTCACGATTAATAAAAAAAATGTCTTTAAATACGGAGTTATGTTAAACTTTTATTGATGAATCATAAATTTAGAACCTAAACCTATTTTGATAGTTGTTGAACAGTAATTGTATGTTACTTTCGAACGCGAGGGTTCGAAATTATTTCGACGAATTCTATTTAGCCGTGCCATGGGGGGCGCCAGACATTGAGTCATGTTCAGTCTAGAAATGTAGACAATTTAACTTTTCACTATAAATATGCTTTAATGATAAGTTGCGGAATTCAACTATAAATATAAAATTAATGGTATAATATAAGTTAGTAGTCACAACAATAACAATGGTTCATGTTAAGTCGTAGTCCTTCCGTTGTGACTATTATTACCAGTCATGAAGATTTTATATTTAAATGTACTAAAATGGGAGCGTGTAAAGGCAGGAAGAATCGTTTTTATTCCCTTATTTCTTATCTGAACGCTTTGTGAAGATTTTTTGTAGATGTCATTTAGTGCTAATGCCTGTTGTGGGACGCGTCGCCTACGAATTGCGACATTTTCTCGTTGCTCTTAGCCCGAACCAACCTTAAATCCTGCCTTCAAAATGAGCCAATGCATCTTAAGTAAGACAATGTTTCTTTAAAATGTTCAGCCACGGACTGGAAAATAAACGAAAAATTTATTAGTTTTTTTTGCAACCTTGATTGATTCATATTTGCTACCATACAATAAAAGCACATATTACAAAAGGAAAAATTAATTATAATCAATATTATATACAATATTATAAACAAAAAAATCATTTACAATAAGTAAAAATAGAAAGATTGTTTTATTTTTACTTATTGTATAAATATAATAAAAATATAAATAATATTAACAAAATTATATAACTGTAAGTAATAGTTTTTAATGTATTATTTTGTCTCAATTTACATATTGAGAATTACTTAAGAATTAAAGATCATAAGAAAAAAAAGTGAGAAATAAACATTGAATGTAAAGCCCATAGTTATATAAGAAACTATAAATGTATTCATTTCACAATATTATGCTGCAGAGAAACAATGAGTCAATATTTGCATAGCCGGTGTAGTTAGGTCGCAATGAATAACTTTGTAGGAGATCTCGAACTAATAATGATCTCATTTGTCGGTCGGCAAACGACTTAGTATCCAAGGAGCTCTTTCACGCCTTCATTAAGGGGTGCTGAGAGTCCGGAACTTGTGTACTTCTACTGAATTCGATGTGGGTAGTGCCAAGTCG
The DNA here is from genome assembly GCA_026167825.1 of Papilio polyxenes. NCBI lineage: Eukaryota > Metazoa > Arthropoda > Insecta > Lepidoptera > Papilionidae > Papilio > Papilio polyxenes. The sequence goes on along the minus strand of JAOPJD010000001.1, from coordinate 4,047,982 downwards.
ACGTCTGTCCTTAATTGTTCGCCTACGAATACTTAATGGCGAGCACGATAAATGTTTTAAAATTAAACTAAATACAGATCAACATTTATCATCTTTTATTAAATTAAAGGTATATTTTTATTAAAAATAGATGTTGAGTGCAAATTAAATATTCTACCAATGACGTGGCATACTAGCCACTAAGAAACTTTGCGTTTTCAGTTATGAAAAAAGATGGCTGAAATAGTAGAGAATCGCTCGAGAAGTCGATGAGTGAACAGCGTAATGTAGTCGTTAGTAGAGTTAGTTGGGATATTTATGTAAGTATGTAAATCTATAAAACGATTTATAGATAAGTGATTTTAACAACAAATAAAGCATTTTTGGCTGCCGTAATAATGTTTTCAATTTATACAGTCGATGAGAAAAAAATGCAGATGATTAAGCTTTTGTTTCGAGGGCTTTTGTATCAAAACTAACTTACTTATTGGTAACAACATCAAGTGAGTGATAGCCAATGTTTATCTGACAAGTGAAATAATATTCTACAAGCGGTCTGTCAAAGCTTTAAAATAAATTTTATAGACAGCCACAAAGTGAGTGCACTGAATTTTACGATCGACAGTTTATATCCGTGCATACGAGCTTTATTTAGTTATATAAGCATTTAATGGGTCGTCAGTATCAGACACATTGGCGGTAAATGTTGCGCTGTAACTGCGTAGAACTTTATCGCATTACTCCTCACGCCTCGTTAGGATATTCCGTTATTTTTATGACGACACACACTGTTTCTTTTTATTGTCTTGAAGAGATTTTATTAAAATAGAGGGTGGAAGTTTTACTTCGGTTCGGTATCAAGTTTTGTGCCGAGAAAGGAATACAGGCAAGGTGAATATTTTTAAGTTGGCTCAATTGAAACTTTATATATTTGGATCCGAGTTTTGTAACAATAGGCGCACAACAGATACTTTTACCTAACGACCTCAATGCAGAAGAACCATTCTTAAAATATAAATAACTTCATAAATTCCCATTAATCTTCCAATAGTTTATTATTATGTACAAGATTGTATAAATAATTATCTAACATATAACAACATGAATATCCGTACTATAGCGACATATGGAAGTGGTACATTTACGAAGAAGATGTTTGTTTTTAGTCTACGGCGTAACCGTTTCGAGCTCGATTTGATGTCGTAGTTGGTTTTTCCACGTAGTATATTCATGTAAACACACACATGCATCCACGACCGCTGTCGCCATGGCGGGGCCTTTGCCTCGGACAGTGCACGCCACTGCGGGTCCGATTCTAAGAACTTTATGTGTCGATGAACTGCATGCACCGTTTGCGAAAAAACATCGATAAGTTTTAATAAATTACACTCCGGGATTTTCCTACTTTAGGGTCGGTTAATGATCGAGTACTGCTTTAATGTCGGAAACTTTCATTATTTATTAAGTAAAAAAGGAACCCTTTTGGTTTTACAGTGTACAACTTCATTGAAATTTGAAACACATGAAAGCTTATTGGTTATTTAACGAGCTTTTATAGTCATGATCTATATATACTTCAATGACAAAACGTCTTAACTTCTTATGACTAGGAGTAAGGATCGGTAACACTAGAACACCAATGTTTCGTAACTTTACAATGTACAAATTGCTAACAAAGAGTATCATTACATTATTTGTCTTAACCTGCAATTTGATTATTTATCTGAGCTGTGGCGTGTGCAATTTTATTGCGGGATTTCGAACGTTTTATAATTTATTGCGTGCTCTATATTGAAATCGAATAATCGTAAACAATGATAAAGTACGTAGGTGAACAACGTCGGGAAGTAATACGATCGGCGCGCGAGAAAAGCTGAGGAGCATTACGCAAAGACAAATGTCTGTGAGACAGCATTAACATAATCCGAGAGTGGCGGGAAACAAAGGAAGTGACGCGAGTCGAGCGGCCGAGCGGCTTCCGGCCGCTGCACTGAGAAGCGGCATAACTCGGAAATTGATGCGGTCCATCACAGAGCAAATTTGATTACCCCGCTAACAATCCGGATCTTTCTTGTTTTTGCTTTTGTTGTTTTAATTCTTTGTAACACAATACATATTTTATTCCGTTTTTTAAAAAAGAGTAAGCAATTCTTATTTTTGAATTTCCGTTTTATTAATACTTTCATATTTTTAAAGTAAAAAGCTCTCATATTTTAATTTAATTTGAAGTTGATCCAAATAGAATGCACTACCCATGCTTCCCAGTGCTTACCAATGATAGAATTAGAGATGCCGACGGAACGGATTAAATCTATTTTCAAACAGCTGGAATACCTTCCACAGAAAAAGATAAATAACTTTAAAGGGTTATATTTTCATTGTGTTTTATTCTAATATTATGAGAGATTCGAATATAAGGAAGAGAGATGTAATAATTGAACTCGTTAAAGTAAAAAAAATAGTAGTCTGAGTTATAAGTGAAGTTGCACTTATTTTATGACAACAAAAAATATACCAGACAGCGATTTTTATTAATACTCAGCTAGGTTAAGGCAAAAAACTGATGAAAACTCTTGATATATATAAAATAAACTTAACAACGTATTAAAATAGTTAAATATTATTCAACAATATAAATTATTTATCAAAGGAAGTCTAACCTTCATTACAGAAATGCAACGCCCAAATTAAAGGTGACTTAAGCTCGTCATGGTCTACGGCGCCTGGACAGCCGGATACGCACACATGCACGGTCTGCGAACTTATGTGTGTATGTGCGGTGAATCCCGCGAATGCATCAATCTTGATCAGGAATCGCAGGGGACCGTCGTCCGGCCCGTGTAGCATTGCTACGTCCCTGCGTCGCTACGTAGCTACGGGGTTACGTGAACGGAAGCTTACTGCGAATGGAATTCCGATGCTAATACTACAACAATTTATTGAAATGTATGGTATAATAAATGCATTTAGTTCATTACGATGTCTTGGAATTTATGTCGGATTGAAATTTTAGGATGTTCTAACTTAAATACACAATTGTCATTTTTCATTTTTGTTTAAGACTACTTGGGTGAAACACAAGTATGTGTGTACCTACATTTTTTTAAATCATTTCTGTTTTCAGATTACAAAGTAGAGATACGAAAAAAATTAGGAAATAAAACTATATATGCAATCGTCAAAACATTTCACAAAGTACTTACGTGTATTTTACTCTTACGTGAAATTATTATCGTATGAATAATTTAAATATGATCTGTGAGATTTTAAGCGAGGATAATTTTTTATTCAAAGTTTTGAATAACAACTGTATTCAGCGGCAAATAATTTAATTAAGTTCGCTTAATCTATTCAAAAGCAGCCACATTCAACAAGTAGCGGACGGATTCAAAATCTTCAATACTTTTATGTGGGATGGCCGTGGCCGTACAATGTAATGAAGTGGGGATGGGGATGAAAAGAGGATTACTTTTTCCATCGGGCGTCAAAGTGTGGCGATCTACTTGAAGATTTTTCTTCCCGCCAATGGTCTCTGAATACAGCACCACAATGCGCGGGGTTCAAAAAAGCTTGATGAATTTTCAGCTCTTTGTTTCCGCTCGCTCTGCCTCGACAAGGCATTGCTTTTTAATTTAGACCATTTCCCCTTCTCTTTTTATTCTGGTGATAAATCTGGATATCCAGTGGCTTTAATGTTGATTCATTCGCATGTTTTCATATTGTAAAACCATGATTTTGTGCTAAAAGACGGACATTAAAAAGCCATCGCGGCGACAATCGCTTGTTTATGTTTGACAGATGCAGTAATTTTTTTTTTAATCAAATGAAATATATTCACTCGAATAAAATTGTGTAGTTTGAATTTCGAATTTCAAATACGAGAAAGAAAAAGTAGGTGGCATTCAAATGAACTTTCACAGAGCTGTTTCGGTGAGTCCATCAATCTTGATCACCGAGCACATGGGACGCGGCGCGATCAAAGCGGAAGTACTTGTTACATCGTCCCTGCAGACTGACAGCCTGTTTGCCGGACTACTTTTCTGATGTTTCTTAAATACAAATTTTGTACGTCTTTCAACTTTGCGATGTTTTGAACAAAGTAGTTTTTAATTTATTTCTATTAAAACCTGTAAATAGTAAAATATGCACAAAACTGTTAAACTGTTAATAGCAATAACTTGCGTTACTCTTATTGTGCACTTTATAAAAATATGTAAAATATGAGCCACTTCATAAGTCTATTTTAGTAATTCAATGCTGAAATGACACAAATAGTCGTATACCTGGAAGCCACGTATCTATTGAAAGGATCTCTTTAAATAGAATTGCTTGGAAATAACGTAATTCCCGGGTGAGGGAAGTGGAATAATAAGTTTTTCGAGTAACAAAGCAAATAAAAGCGTTAATGCGGCTGCATCGAGATTTTCCAACTGGGAAAAATTGCGCTTTTATGTAAGGTCGCTGTAAAGAAGGTTTTAATGAAAATTTCTGAGCTATCTGATATTGGTAAAAGTTTTCCTTTCTGTTTTCAAAATGGTTAATTTAGATACGAAATGTATTTAATGTTATATTGGGATTAGATTTCGAGACCCTTGGTCGGTGGGGTCCTAGCGCTAGAAGGCTTTTTAAGGAGATAGCAAAAAGGTTAGTCGACATCACATGAGACCGAAGAGCTGGCAGCTACCTCGGACAAAGAATTAGTATAGCTATGGGTGAACGCTGCCAGTATCTTCGGAACCTTGCCTAAAGGGACTCCTTTTAATAATATATTTTAGTTTTTATATTATATTTTTTAAGGTTTTTAGTTTTAGGTTGTAACGTAATTTATTAAATGTGATATCCAGATAATACTATAATAATAACTATTTATTTACCTTCATTAGATCTTCTAATTTATTTTAAATAGGGATTGATAACATTTGAATTAAATTGGTGTAGACTAAATATTAATCATACAGTGATTCTCAGTAACTATCTGACGTCAGAACAAAACAACACTTGACGCGTTTCATTGTTTGCTCATTCTATAAATAATCGAAGCTGTTATGAATTCAACCTTCAACTTATAGACGCCCACATAATTTTCTTCTTGCTATTAATAGTTTTATTATTCAAATATAAGTAAGAAATATTACAAGAGAATGAAAAATACTAATAAAATAGTATCAAAAATGTTCGCTAACAAGATATAGGCAATGGTGCAGTTCAATATGAAAGTAGAAGATAATGCGGCGTGACAGTGACAAGGGTTGAAAGCAGACTGTTCAACCATAAAAATACTATCCAGTACATACCGTTTTATCACTTATCATAATATTAAGTTGATTTCTCACGCTGACAGACGTTTAACTTGTACTTTTTATCTGGTCATGTTCACTTTTGTGTCTTAAGTGAATTGTTAACATTAGCCGTCGTGTAGATCGTTTTATTTTCTTGTAGGCCTATATCAATGTCACCTGAAAATAAGAATTGTGTTT
>JAOPJD010000001.1:3903269-3913779 GCA_026167825.1 Papilio polyxenes | reverse complement strand
CGTGCGTGGCCCACGTCGCCGCCGCAGCAAAGACATGGAAAAATCTTGAAAGGCTCACATCAAATTACCAGCTTTAAAGCATAGTAAATTCCCCTGAGACGAGAACGACACACCTCGCCTTTCAGAAACGCCCCTAAAAATAACGGTACCATGTCCTTCGGGAAGTTTGCAAGGTTCGGGAGCGCACGTGCTTTTGTCATACTTTCCTCGAGTTTTACGTAGAACGTGCCTCGCACTTCTATTGGGTTCGGAAAGCGCGCATTTATGTAACTTCACTAATTCTTGTTTAAAGTTTATATAAAAATACAAAAGTTTAGTCTCCTTAAATTCGAAAGTATTAACTATATTAGCAATTGTCTTGATAAATTGGTAAACTTCAAACTTTGAAAAAACGTGGTACTGGATTTCTTTACATCGACAATAATATTATAGTGGCTACCAAATTGTGGTCAATATTTTAAATCACTACGCAAACCTTGCGCTATGGGCGGATGTCGCAAATCATAGCCAAGGGCTCGGGCGAGCAGTGCAAACAGTAATGTTTACCTGTCCCGCGTCCGCAGCGCCGGCACACCGCCACTCATAATAACGCCTTTTATTCCGTTAACTAGCTGCGACTCTCATTTTGTCGGTTAGCGCGTATTGTGCCCAGCGTAAAGAACGCCGCCCGGTAATGGAGTTTTTAAATGCAGTTTTTCACTGCTAAAGTTCATTATGTAACCACGCCGCCCGATTGCGTAGCAAACACTTCGTTAGTAGCCACGAGATCCGCTGGGATTTTATTTTGTTTTTTGGTAAATTTTAAGGCCGCGACGTTGACTACATATATTAACGTCTATCTATTATCAAAACAAAGAAACTGAAATAAATAAATGACAAGATATATAAATCTAAATATATTTTGAGTTCATTCTTATGAGAATTCATTTCTTTAAAGATGTAATCGATTTCTGCATCGCAGCTTACGTGTTGTTACAAGCGATGTAAATGTGTAAAGTAAACAGCAAACCATACGAAACTACTAAAATAATATTGTACAATTCAGCACTAGAATTAGCGAAAAGTTTGTAATTTATGTTAAAGAATTGAGTGAGAAATGTCTCTTTTGGTTGTGTCTGGATAATTTATGAGGTGCGTGAGCGGCGTGTGCGTTTGTAAATCAGGTCGCGCCTCAAACTTTGCTTTAACGAGCGTGTAAGAAGGCACACCGTGGCCCATAGCGAGTTTACATTGCCATAATTTGCCGGGCATATTGGAAAACTTGTAATTGGTTTAGTTTTATATTCGCGCGGCAATATGTGTCGCAAAAACTTCAATTATATCACACGGATATTATATTGGGGGATATACGAGTACAACATATTTTGTAATTTTGCTGCAATCATAACTTACCTTTGTATTTTATATTGTTTCAGATATTGGCTCGGAGTCATATCATTTTAAAGAAGCTCTCTTATAAGTAAGTCGTGTTTTATAACTTAAAATATTACTAATATTATAAATGCAAATGTTTAGATGGATGGATAGATGTTTCTTTGAAGGTATCTCCGGAACGGCTTAACGGATCTTGATGAAATTTGGCACATATGTAGAACATAGTCTGGAAGAACACATAGGCTACTAAAAAGTTCTTTTTTAATTCCGCGCTGGCGGAGTCGTGGGCAACATCTAGTAGTAGTATTAGGAAACATACAAGATATCATATATCTATCTATGTCGATATCTAATATGTCGTAGTAGTTTTATGTTTTAATCAATTCTCAGTTGGACCTGGGCAGTCATCGTCTAGCTATTTGAAACTCACATGAAACCATTAAATTAAAAATAATAGCCAATATTGAGGTTGTTCCAAAAAGTTTCATATGAAATTGCATTAATGTAGGTTATGCCTGGCTTGCACAACTCTGTTTCGACAACATAACAGTTATTTGTTATTTCTATTGTCGCATTACGTTACATTCAGCCATCGAGCTAAGTTTTCAACGCTGTGGGTTCTATTTTCAAATGATATTGTTCTTGCTCAGACATGAAAACGAAAGTAAATGTTTTGTTTGTCTGTATCGTCTGAATTGCTAATGCAGCCCGTCATTCGCCTAAGGTCTGCGGTGCGCGGCCGTAGACTGCGGCCCCGAAGAAACGTGAGCCATTGTCCCGGACTACCCGACCGATCCGCATTAATAAATGCCAGATTGCTTCCACGTGAAAGCTACACTTACCTGTGCCACCATTGTTTTGCAGCTCTATTTAACTACTGTTCACTAACAACATGGCGAGCCTACTTTGGATATTGGATACAGTTTCATTTTAAATAAAGATAAAGTCTATTGGCTTATTACTAAATTTGACTATCTAAGCATATGAATGCTGGTAAATACAACACTACCATCTTAATATGACCACTCTCATGATGATTATCTAATAAAAATCGTATAAAATTAAATCCTATCTTACTTCTTACAAATATTCTAAATGCGAAAGCTTAGATGAATGATACGATGTTTGTTTGAAAGTATCTCGGGAACGACTCAACGTATCTTGATTAAATTTGGCACAAATGTAGAACATAGTCTGGAAGAACATACTCGTATAGCATACTTATTAAGTTTTTTTTTAATTCCGCCCGGGCGGAGTCGCGGACGACGGTTAGTAATAATATAAAACAATTTCATATTTTCATAAATTTAACTTTCATAATATATTCTTCAGTAGTGTTAAAACTTAGTTCCTTAACTTAGTAGTATACGATACAGTAGTGTCTTCTCGAAGTGTGAAAAGTGTTTCCATTCTACTTTTAACAAATATATTTATTTTCTTTGTGTGGGAGAATCGGCTTACAAATATGCAGCACTCGAAGTATATTTTCTTTTTTACGATATATAACTATTAACAAGTTTTCTTTAAGTAATGCAAATAGTAGTTTTTACTTAACCCCATGTATTTCATCCGCATTGTTTCACTTTTGCGGAAAATAACTACTGATCCTAACGTTGATTTACAGGACAATATTAAAAATGAGAAAAATAAAACGTTATTTGAACCCAGAATACTTGTTTCAAACGATAAATATCTTATAAGTTGCTAACGACATGTGGACTGTTCAGATCACTCAGGGTACTTTATTTCAGACTGCAATTTAAAAACAGTCTTAAATGCTATTGCAATTCTCGCGCCTGCCAATATCAGTATCAGTAGTATATTAAATGTGGCTATCGCTTCATTAAAATATATATTTTTTTATTTTCGAAATCGTATTCGGAATATGATACGTTTATTGGAGCGATAGCTGCGCGGTTAACTGGTTCACTTTGAAACTTCGGTGCTTTTAAATGACATTAACAACTTTCCGTAACATATTAAACATTAAATGTGCTACTTATTACTGAACACGTAAATTACGTTTGAGTATATAAGCGAAGGAATATTTTTTTCTTTTTAGCATACTGCCATGCTTTGTAAGGTAGTAAACATTATTCGAGTGTCAAATATAAAGCAACATACCTATTTATAAAAATATTTCACTATGAGTAGAGAAAAGCTCACCATAGGTATACCCGATTGTAGTCCAACTTTATTTAATTCTGGAATATATTTTTTACAAAAGTCTCGACAACTTCGTTTTATTCGAAAAGTTTTCGAAACGATTAGCCATAAATAATTGAGCGCAATCGATATTCCGTAAGAAGACAAAAGGATGACGTCGTGGAAACTTTGTCGATTTACTTTGAAACTGCAAAGCCCCTCGCCGCTTCATGTCCGCACTTGTTACAGAAGTGGAGTGGAGGTAACATCAAGAGAACTTTACAGTCGTACTTACCTTGTCTAGGAAGGGATCAAACTGCGGCGCATTCTCTGCAATGTATTATGCAGCAACGAAGCCGTTCGAGCGGCACCGACCAGCTTCTACACCCTAAACAATACTGCGTATCTAAAATACTTTATTATAAAAGTATAAGAAGAACGCTTGTGGTCTGTATTTCTCTCCAATTACTCTATTCTTGTAACAATTAACCTTGAAGTTGTATCAACACAATTATGTATTATTATTAATATTTTATGCAATCATCAGGTAATTATTACTCTTCTCCATTTCACGATACGTCCTCTAAGGCATATAATTAGTTATTTATGCAGTAGATCGTGATGTTATTGGAATAATTTAGCAATTATACTACACAACATCACGCATGTTATGTATATTTAAAAAAAATATAGAATTGCTCCCAGTAATCACAGTTCTTGATGATGAAGTAAATTAGACAAGAAAAATACAGCGTTGCTAAAATTTTTGGAACATGGACGAATAAGTATACCATTAAATAAAAAAACTACATTGCGTAGAAATAAATCGGCTAATTTTTATTCTTCTTTTTTTATTACTCCATGTTTATTACATAAATGTGGGGGACATTTTACATGATGCCCAGAGGGATGTGATAACTAGTTACTTCGTGACTAGTTGTGTACTTATCAGCTTACACGAATAGCTCGAAATCAGTTGGTCTCGCTTTATGAAACAACCGCTCTTGTTCATACCAACAATATATTCTGACCTACTTTATGTTCCGCTCTATATATAGCATATTTTAAATGCTAAATCTCTACTTGGATTGCGTGTAGAAATTTGTTTATTTAATTATAATTTTCTATAATAAAAATAGTTACAAGTCTATATTACATATTTGCTAAACCTAGTATTCCCAATCGCCAGTTCTGGTAAATACAAATATAAAAACCACTTGCCGTAAACCATACAAATGAAAAAAGAGGTAATTATAAGTTATGTTACCTTTTTTGCATATAACTTTAAACTCCAGTTGCATACTTTTATATTTTAATAGCAATGTAAAATTTCGACAAAACTAGTTGGGGTACAAGTACTCAAAATTCTTAAATGCCTACGTTCCATGCTCAACTATCGGTTAGCTAGTTGCTAACAAGTTGCAAATTGCTCTAACCCTACGTGCATTATGCAAATGTTAGTATTAGTCCTTTGGCACTAATTTGCTTCGGCAGATTGTTATCCCGTGGAGAACTTCCCTCCGCAGAATATGAGCATGAAATATTTTTCACTATTCAACTTGCTGAAATTTTATTTGAAATGTATTAAATAGGAAAAACTTTTACCTACATGCAAGAAAAAAACTACTATATCATCATCAGTACGCTATGATGAGCCCACTGAGGAGCCCGGAGCTTACCCTAAGTTAGGGGTGATTAGGCCATAGTCAACCATGCTCACCCAGGTCAGGTTTTTACGACCAGAGTAGACATTTATCATATTAGCATTTATGTACAATTATTTCGTTCAACAAATGTATCCAACAAGCTCGTAGTCGCACGAGCATAATATTCTGATGCGACCATAGTTACGCTTAATGCGGATTTTACATAAATTCTGTGCGTTATTGCCATGCAATTCTTTTATTCATAACTTGGCGAAGATGTTTCAGGATGTCGTGCCAAAATTATTGAAACTGAACCCTTTTTCCGGTTGCCGTTTGTACTTATATTTATTTTCTCAGGATTAATAGCTAAAATTTGGCACGATTTTTATTACCGCTTAAGAATTTCAGTTCTGATAGACTATTTTAAACATGCAATAAGATTTTAAAATAATTAGTTAAATAAAGTCGCAGGAATTAATATTTAAGCTCGGCGTTTAAATGACAGAGCAACAAAGAAACGAAGCAATCATAAGTATAAAGGGAGGCGACTTTGACTAAGATTATGTAATACTCGTAGGTTACATTTTTAACCGATTAAATTGTTAAGAGATGTTTACATATTTTATGTAAGTCTGTATATCTAAAACACGAAATAAATCCCTTTAAATGCCACTTTAAATATTACTTTCTCAGATGCCACGCTCTACGATTTCCACTTACAAAATTTCTGGAACTTGCATTATTGTGCCAGTCCTTTGCGTAATAAACAAGTTCACTGCAAACTTTACCTTAAAGCAAGTAGCAAATCTTGTTAAATCACAATGAGAGATCTTTTGAACCAATAGAGGTCTTTTATCGCGTTTCACGCAAGTTTCCTCCTTCGGCTCTCTACTTACACGATTAATTTGAGTCGATAAATCCGCATAAAAAGCGAGGTCGGGGCCGGCCGACCGCGGCTCAGTGTAAGCATGCCGAGCGCCTTTGTTCTCATTGCGCGCTCCGTCTGAACTCTTATTACTCTATATCTTTCTAATCTTTTTACTCCATAGTTAATTAAGCAGTGTGTGCGTTTATCGCGAGCTACGTCGACGACGGGATCGATAGCGATAATAGCAGTTCGTTGGTGTGTGGCGGCGGCGTCGCTGGCCGCCGAGACAGACAGGCAGCGCGCGCGGCGCCTGCCAGCCCATTACACGTCCGCTTGATGTGGAACGCTCGATAAACTTGTAAAAACGCCTTCTACCCATTTAATTTTATACCCTCGCTTAAGCGTTGCTTTTGGCAGATTTTTTCTGTTCTGTGATTATACGTCCGTCATCAACTGTATCCATTAATATTTCATTCTTTTTTATTGATATTCACAGTACTAAATTAATAGCGTCGACACTACCATATGTTTCAATATTTGCTTATGCATTAAAATTTCATACCGAACGGTGGACACATCTTCAGACAGCGAAGTGTTCGTGTAGCAATATGTTTGGTCGGATGCATTTGCTGACTTTAAAAGCACACGTACCCTTCGAGCAGGCGAATGAAATTGATACAAATATATTTATGACTTTAAGTGATAAAATTTATGTTGCGGTAAGAGTTTTATGTCGCTCGGGAAACGCTTGTCTTTTTATTTTATTGCGAATGTAAAATATGTATAAATCGAAATTGGCCTCGTTAATATTGTAAAAGTCCCGTAAAGCTTCAGCGATTATACAATTAGAATGGTGAGGTAGTGAGGTAGATATTTTATGTAAAAGAAAGACAGCGCTAAATTTATTACCATGTTCGCCGATTAAATTGAACTAAAATCTTAATTAAAGTTCGAGAGTTTAGATCAAAATACTTCGTGAATTGTGGGAGCACGTACGTGAACTTTTATTCGACGCATTCGGTTACGTAATTTCTTGACAATATTCAAGTTTCCCTTCGGCGAGACGTTATCGCGGGTGCCCTCTCAACGCCGCGCGGGCGTGGGCGGGCTCAGTCCCCGCGGGGACTTAATTTGTTGCTCTCTTGGCGCCTCGCATCTCACTTTCAAACGGTGTAACGCGACCTAACAGCGCCCCCTCTGCGCCCAACGTATTCGCTTTCATCACTCTCTCGGAGGAGCAGCGCCTCACCGCGCCATTACGCATAACGATCGGTATCGTTAAACATATATAGTTTCAGTGGACGTCACAAATTCAGACTCGGGTAAAAATATTGATATGTTACCGATCTGCTAACTATGACTACGATTGTCCAATCCCAATGTCATATAGCATCGAATCAAATATTCACGCTGCGTGAGAGTTTCGACAGGCAACTTGATGCTTAAGCTTATTTGGCATTTAGTCTGTAAATAAATTCAATTTAAGATATAAGTAAATATAGTTTACAAGGCATTTGATTGGTAAAACTAGTTAATTTAAAAACGTGGGTACAAAATTTTTGAATGATTACATTAGGATATATCAATCTATCATCTAGTACATTAATCTTAGTTTATGTGAGTTTGCGGTAACTTCTAAGATTTGCCATAACGAAATCATGAGTCATGGGCTCAATTAATGTAGGTTAGAGAGCGCGACGATCGCATGACTCGTGTTACTCGCTCGGTCCAATTGGCGCCGTCTGCTGAGCTCTAACGATAATGACACCGAGCCGAGCCGTGCCCCATGCCTCCGTCGGCCTAACCCAACACCTCCCATGGGAACTCCTAAAAGCCACTTCATACGAAGTAAAGTCCCACATTTGGCAGTCGCGCAAAACTTTGTGGTTTGTGCGGCACATAAACAACTTGCACACGTGTGGCTCTGACCGCGTATCGATTGATGTGACTTAAAATGCATAGTTTTCAGCTGCGGTGTCGATCAGTTTCCGCCAAATTTTCCGCTGCGGGCGCTTGGCAACCGCGCCCCGTCCGCCTCATTATCACACCGCACACAGACGGACGACTCTGCGCACAATAAATCATTTAACTATTTACAATTTAATATTAATTTTCTACAGTTGAATATGCAAGATATTGTTGTATTTTTTTAAAATTGTACCGCGGTGTCTGCTCTGTAACGTAGTAGTTGCGAGCGCGATCAACCGCTGAAAGCTTTTTGAAAGCTCGCAGAGACGTGCGATGAAAAGTTCATGTGCTGATTTCAAGAAGTGTTATTAAGCACTGCCAACTAAAAGCAAAAGTGATGTGAATTTTCCGCTTTTAAAACTTTTTTTTATCTGGTTTCTAAAAAAGTGCAGTTAATTTAACTAGCCAGGTACTTCTTTCACTGAAGATCATTTGGTCTACTGACGTTGGTGACGTACATAGTACGTGCTTTTTGTTCCATCACACAATGTGGGTTGCCTCTCCTACCATATCGTTTTGCTAACTATAAGTGACTACAATAAGAGATGCTAGAAAATTTCTTATGAGTATTATGACACCATCGTCTCTCATCAACTCAATATGGCAACACGGTGACCTGTTATATTTAAAAATAGTTTGGATTCGTTTAGGAAAAAAATACTTCATAGTTTTATTATTTAGCTATCGAACACGTGATAAATCTGTGAATAATGCACCCTTCAGCGTGCCTAATGCGTTCTTAATAGTGCATGGAGTTGTTACTTTTTAGATTCACGTTTTGCGTTGTGCGCGTTCCCTCGTCGCACTTCCTGACATATCCGGAGCTGGCCGCACATGATAAACTTCCTTGGTCATTGTATAATGAGTAACGAGGGTTGCGAAGTTCGTTTTTCATCTGTGAAAGTAAGTGTGAAAATCGGGTGATCTTTTTTCTTGTACTCATTTTATCTCACCCGGTTCGACGTGCATTCCTTTTGTTCCACGGACGTTATTTGGCCTATGAAGCCCAACACGTTATCACTTCGTTTCTTGGTACGATCTAGTTAGCTAGATTCACTTAGATTGGTTAATAATCATTTAAATAGTTGCGACACCCTTTAAATTATTATTTCTGTACAGCTTAGAAATTCTTCTCCATCTGTTTTCACGACGTATGAGATGTAAGCGCATTAGATTTTTGCACCATTCGCTATGCCGCCATATCTCACGGCTCCATAAGTCCTCGCATCCAATATTACGCGTCGGAATGACTAACGATTTCTAGTCAAATACGACGCAAATATTTTTAGAGCTGATATATATTTTCAAGTCTCAAAACTTTTTGAGACATTACGCGTTATACTACTTTAATGTTATCCTAAAGTATCGTAAATCGGTGTAAGCACCCGCCCCGGTCGAAAGAGATCGAAAAGTTTTTTGAGCTTAGAATTGTTTTTCTGCGTGCCTGATTTCGAGTCGCTCGCAATGCAATAAATTATTAAATACCGCAAAAAACTTCTAAAGCTATTATAACTGTCCGGTGTTAAATCGTTGTAATTTATTCATTGACATTTAAAAATAACTTCGTGTTATTGAAAACGTTTCACGTTGATGAATGTCACACGACAAAGTGATCCGTGGCATTTAAATACGCATAGTACGGTGACAAACAATCGAGCGAATCTTTAATGAAACAATCCTAAACGCCCACACAGAAGTTCGTTAAAATTAGCTCGTCTAATTAAAGTGTTATATGTGTTGTAGTGGGCCAAGAGCCACGACGCGACGTGTGGTGAGTAGCGCCGGATCCGTTGCGGGCACTCCGACTCCGGCCAGTTGCCGAAGTATCGCTTGCAGAGCGCCTTGCGGTGACCGTGTTTATTTTTAGACCCGTGTGTACATATATTCACTGTACATATGAAATTTACAACGATCGCCGCAAGCCGACTCCTCCAATGACGAGCATCGCTATCTCATAAACGTCTTCTATGTTACACGGAAATTTCCACTTGCTCGGAAAGCAATAACTCTTACCTTAGTAAAGTACTTCAGAATTAATTTTATTGAACTCCAAGGATAAATTTTTCACAATTTACTCGATTCAAATTGAATTTCTATTTGCTTATGCACTTTTATCGGTCTTTGTACGATTTTACACACCTTACGATATTTGTTTTAAACTGTGTAGGATTTAAAAATTGTTGTTTAACTTAAAATGTAACTGGAAATGAAATTCACTAATTGTACTGACGGAGTTTACCTTTAAAAATATTAATTATTGTTAGTATAATACAGTTAATATGCATATAGAGACGAGATGCACACCTGTCGTGCAGCCAACTCCTCGAGGCCGCTAATCACGACTGTTGAACGCAATTCGTGACCTGAACCAAAAATTGCACATTTACATTATATTATATGTAATATATTTTAAACGCATAACGCTTATTCATATTTGTTTGATTCTAAGTCAATTTGTATCTGTAGCGTATTCAAAGCGATATCGCTAATTATACAGATTAAATGTCAA
>JAOPJD010000001.1:3827291-3840208 GCA_026167825.1 Papilio polyxenes | reverse complement strand
ACACCCAAGTTGAATACAAGTGCAACAAAATAAATTTCGTGCAATTTATGTGATGTAATACGTATCATAAAGTTTTGTAAGTTTCATGCATATTTATAAACTAGACACTTGCCACATTGGTAAATTTTGTTGAATGATCCAGAACAGATACAAGATATTCTTTAGTTATTAGTATTCTTAAAGTCATTATAATTTCTGTTGCGGTGTTCTGACCACTTCTATTTGTGTATTTAATCCGTTTATAATGAAACGTGACATCATAGATGTGAGCAATACGTGGAAAATATAGTTAATGTGTGAGAGTGGGCCGGCACGTGGGCCGAGCTGACCCGCCGCCGTTGCGTCATTTATGCTCTAATGCTCTGTCTGTTGGCGACAGTATTTCAAATCACTTTACTAGCGCGCTCTTCATTGATTCCCATCGTAAACTTAAACTTAATAATTGTCGAAGACCAGTGCCGGCAAATGGGACTTCAATAGACCAAGTTATCATAGTTACCATTCGAGTACGTGATCACCCATTCGAGTTTCTCGAACGCTTCGTTCGGAACCGAAACTTGGTTTACCGAGTACTATAAAGTAGACGACTACAAGTACCAGGAAATAATAACTTCATCTCTAGTTGGAGCAAAGGAACGGTCCGGCTAACATTATGCCTGCCAGTAACAAGTTAATCTAAATGCAACCGACCACCCCAGCAGCAGTGGCCTGCATCGCCGAAGTTTAATAATAGCCAAAATTCGTATAGCCTGCTTCTGATACGCCTGCGAAAGATTCGCGTCACACTGTTTGCTTTTAATGTTTCAATTAGACATTTCAATCCGTCATTCATGTGTCTGCGTCGAAGTGATTGAACGATTGTCATGCTCGAGATGAAAGCGCCGAGCCGACGATTATCACCTTCGAAAATATTGAACAGCTGCCTTAACTCATGGCCCCGGATACCATTGTTTCTTTATATAATTTGGAAGACATAAGATACTATGCTAGAAAAATATGAATCTATTAATCATCATTAAGGAAATAAAGAAATACCTGAGCATGCCGCGATTGAATTCAACATCATTATCATTTTGCTGGCCTTATCCCACTCACGTGGGTCGGCACACAGGTTTTATAAACCTTAAAGATTTGGCTTAATTTTTTACGGCCGGCCGCCTGCCTATCTGCAACCCTACTGGACAATATCTTAAAATTAAATATAATGTAAACTTAGTAATTATAGCTAAATAATTCAAAATTACTTCTAAAAATACACCAACAATACAAATACTTATTAAAACATTGTAAGTAGAACAAAACTTTAAGCTCTTGTCGCTAGGTAGTTAGTGATCATCACATACTTCAGTGGTACTGTTATTTTCTACCACTTGTTATTTCTGATAATTGTCTTGCATTGTATTCATCGTATTCTTATTATTAATTTAAACTGAAACTAAACATAAAATGCAACGGCTGTTTTCTAGGCCAATGTGGTTATTCATCAATAAAAGGAAAGAATCGTCTGTTAAAAATTTTATCGGTCACAAAATCTGAACGGGTTACAGGAAAATTGAACCCTGCCTACACAAGCAAAGTTAGTCAATAAATCACCGCTCAGCTTAGGAGCGTTACGGAGGACATTATCAGGGCGAGTCGCCGTCTTGAACGCAGAGTATTTTATATAGAGTTTATGTACATAAATATTTTCTTTAAAATACTATAACCATTATTTCGTTTTTTCTCACAACATAAAATATGACGCCGAGGCGCCGGCGTGCGGCGATAAAACGTCCGCGAAGCCCTTCCCATCACGTAGTGCGACAGTTAATTACGCGGATGTAAATAAATCATCATAGACGGTTGCGGCAGAGGGTTTCGATTCAGTGAGGCAATTATCTCTCGCCTCATTTACGCCAGAAATGAACGAGTACAGCCTACGTCGCTACTGCAATTATATGTATATTATCTTATATGTACTACGAAAATTGGAAATTGAGGGAATAGAATACATTCAATAGCGACTTACCAGGCCAATAGGCCCTGCGATGCGATGCGAAATACCTAATTCCGGACCCCTTAGGTTTTTTTCTGATCACTTTTTTTTCTTCATTTTGTGGTCGTCCAAACAAACATTTTGTGATGTTAACCTTAATTAACAAGTGACTAAACGATCATTTTTTATGTCTTCCAGGGTCGGTGTAACCGCGAGAAGCCGCCCTGCAAGTACTTCCACCCGCCGCAGCACCTTAAAGACCAGCTGCTCATCAACGGGCGGAACCACCTCGCGTTGAAGAACGCCCTCATGCAGCAGATGGGCCTTACTCCGGGCCAAGTGCTGCCCGGCCAGGTGCCGGCAGTGGTTAGTACCGCCGCTTTACTTTCACTCTCGGTCTCGCTCTAAACAAACGCTTTGAGCGATCGGTCCTCATTAGGTACGTACCCAGTGCACGCAACACGCAGCTTTCGGTGTACTTGCTATCCTGTACCCTTTAAGCGTTCTACTTAATAAAACACGTAGAGTTTGAAAGCATCCCGTTTAAGTTGTGCCGCGCGCAGTCTCAGCTTCAACTTTGTCATTTAGTTCATTTGAAATTAAACATGTGTCGGCGATGTTTTCTTTAGGGACTAAATTAACTGCGCAGCCAAGTGATCTTAGGAACTTACATGTCGAAAGTTAATAGTAATTTTCCAACTTTATTTGAAGTGATACAACCGATCTTGCATAGAGTTCAATTTAAAGTTTCGTAATGAGAGATGTAAGGAATCAGAAGTAGGCGATAAGGCACAACTTAAACTTCGCCACCGATGGCCGATCGCTCCCCACTTGCTTAAGCATGTTTCTATAATTTGTACCTTAAGTGGCATGACTACTCTCCGAAATTACTCACATTTGTATGAACTGGGTAAAGTGGTATTGCAAATTTAATCACCTATAATGTCATGTTCCTCACTATTCTCACTTTCGCTAAGGCCGCGACCCGTCACACCTCGGTGTCGCTACTCGCATGTCCGTCCTGTAATAGGAAATAATAGAGAGAGTCGCAAGGCAAGTAGTGGACGGAGGAGCGGATGGTACACGCAGCGACGCAGAGGGGGCGGAGCGGTTTGCTCGCACGATGAGTAGCGTGTTTGTGTGGTTTTGTGTCGAGGTGGGTGGCGTGAGCGGCGCGGGCGCGGCCGCGGGCCACCTCGCCGCGCTGGACCCCATCAGCCTCGCCTTGCTCGCTCCGCAGGTAACCGCCGCCGAGCGCCTCGCAGCGCCGCCGGCTACCGAGCGCCACCACCTTCCCGTCTATCACTCTGTACGTCGCATTTGCTCAGTATACATATTCGACTCGCATTGGCCCCTTCCCGCTCTCCACCCCCTTTAATCCTTTATCCGTAATGTTGTGGTGGCCGGTGGATAGCTAGACGGACAAAATACCGTTATGCTTCGTTTACCAAACTAATTTTTCGAATCAATCTTAAGATGCATGTGACAGCTTATTTTGGCTAACGTAAATTAACAATTCAATTAATTAACACTGTATTGCAAGGCGTCACCGGTAATGGTTGCTTATGTAGAGTGATTTTGAAACTCGTGCTTGCAAATGAATAATTAGGAATGAAATGTACAGTTAAGAAATAGCGATAAAATGGAAATTCATTATAGTGAGGTAGTGTTACTGTGTTGCGCAGGCGACGTCGCCGTATCTGTCGGGCGTGCCAGGCGTGGGATCGACGTATGCGCAGTACTACGCGCCGCAGCTGGTGCCCGCCATGCTGGGCCACGACCCTGCCGCCGCGGCCGCCTCGCCCCTCGGCGTCATGCAGCAGCCCGTACTGCAGCAGAAGCTGCCGCGCACCGACCGTCTCGAGGTAAGCCACGTCAACTCTCTTCATATACCTTACATTGGATATTCTATCTCGCCCTTGACCCGCGTAGTGCTTTCCGATGTTGCCACGTGCGCGGGGGACCGACAAGTAACTATCATTTTCCTCCCTAGTTTAAGTTGCCATTTTAAATCATTTAAAAAAAATTGTCGGTCTCCTTTGCGAATTTTGCCCCTAACTGTCCCCCTGTGTTGTGGTGCGAGGACGCCCTGGCCTCGCCCGCCCGCGTGCGCTTCGCGACCAGCACTCGCTTACCCTCCCGGAGAAAGGCACGCACTCTTACTGCAATTTCGATTTCTGCCATTTCGATTCCCTGTCCCAACCTATTTTTTTTTAATAACCTTTTATTTGAATTTATGAAAAATATATGAGAAAAAACAATATAAGTAATCGATTTGCATCAATAGTGCTGTGTCACGAGCTTAATATCCGATAACCGTGTAATTCCCGACGTTGCTGCTGTACAATAAGCAAAACGTCAATCAAACCGTATAAACATGCGACGGATGCGTAAAATATTCCAAATAAAGTAAATTAAACTAATTTCAAGCGGCGTCCGGTGAGATCGACTTTTTACTGTTACGATTGTTACGCTCCATGTTGTAATCCAGAAATCATTGAATTCTCAACAACTAAGATTGCTAAATTGCTATAGTTTATAAACCATCTTGTAAGGTGCGTTACAAAGAATGTAAATACATAGAAAATCAGTAGGCGCGAGGTTTGAACTGAAGTGGACGTGAAGTGAGGCCGCTAGGGGGCCGAAGGGTCGGGGATGTGTGATGGCGAGCGGGTGGACGTGGGCAACGGCAAGGCGGCGGGCTCGGTGTGAGGCGTGTGTGGTGGTGCAGGTGTGCCGGGAGTTCCAGCGCGGCGCGTGCAAGCGCGCCGAGTCCGAGTGTCGCTTCGCGCACCCACCGCCGCCCGTGGCTGCGCACGAGGACGGCTGTGTCACGGTGTGCATGGACGCCGTCAAGGGCCGCTGCGTCCGCGACCCCTGCCGCTATTTCCACCCTCCCCTGCACCTGCAGGCGCACCTTAAGGCGCAGGCGCGCGGCGCGGTACGCCACCTGGCTGCACGCTCTCGCCTCGCTCTCGCTTCTCTTCTTCTGCTTCGTCTCGCCCGCCGTGACGCCGCTTATGTTCGCAGAGCTTGTTCTGTTCCGTTCGGTTCGCCCGCGGCCTACACTTGCGCCACGCTTCCGTCGCACTCACGCTTTACTTTTAATTTTTTTCTCTTTCGCATAATATCACCTTACGCCGAGCTTTAGGTGTATTCTGTGCATCTATTACATCGTTATTGTTTCTGTCCCGTCCTGCGACGCTTCGCTTCACGTAGACGGCCGCCGCAGCGCAGCAGCCGACAGCGAGCGCGACCTCGGAGCCCGGCAAGAAGCGGCCGGCACCCGCCGATCACGAGCCGCCACCGGTACAACCGCCAGCTTTGCACGCTTTCCTCCGCTCCCTTCCCGCCCGCACGCTCCCTTCGCGCACCCCTCCTGCCCGCCCGCGAAGCCGCGGCGCGCGCCCTCCGGCCGCCCCCGCCGCTGGGCGCGCGCTACGCTCGCCTCGCGTTCTTCGACCTCAAGCCCGAAATCTTCCGTTCAACCGTTTGTTTCTCGTTTCAGATGGACATGAAAAGCGTTGGATCCTTCTATTACGATAACTTTGTAAGTATCGTCGCAACCACGCGGTAGCCCAGGTCGGTCAGCTGGAAATAAACGACTCATGGACTATCTCTCGTTTGCAGGCATTCCCTGGCGTGGTGCCGTACAAGCGACCCGCCGCGGACAAGGCCGGCGTACCGGTCTACCAACCGGCGACCACGTACCAGCAACTGATGCAACTGCAGCAACCGTTCGTGCCCGTGTCATGTGAGTACCCCGCGCCGCCATCGTCCGCCCCGGTGAGCGCGGCGAGCGTGGCGCCGACGCCCTCGCCGCAAGTGGCGCCCGCGCCCGCTCCCGCGCCCGCCCTGCCCGCGCCGCAGCCCGCCAGTCCGCCCGCGCAGCCCGAGCCCGCCGCACCCGACCCTGCCGCTGTCGCCAAAGAAGTGGCTCAAAAGAACTATGCCGCCGCGCTGGCTCTCGCGGCGCAGCACTCGGCCATGGCGCACGCCGCGGCGGCGTACAGCCAACAGATCAAGGCGCGCGCCGGCGTACCGGGCCTGATGCGTCCTCTGATGGTGCGGCCGGGCTGGCCGGGCATGCCGATGCCGGGTTACTACCAGCCGCCGTACATGTACGCGGTGCCCCCACCGGCGCCGCCCGCGGCCGCGGCCGCTGCGGCCGCCGCAGCCGCTGCAGTCAACCCTTATAAAAAGATGAAGACGACATAAGCGGCGCGGCTCGCCGCGCGCGCGGGGCGGGGGGCGGGGCGCGGGGTCTCCCCGTAGAGACTCATATTTGTGCGAGTGTCTCGCCCCGGCCTGTCGGGGCGGTTAGCGCTAGGCGTTTTGTCACGTTTGTATTGTATCACTGTAAGGACGACGCGGGCGTGTTCTACCTCGCGGATGTCTCGGTAGTTTTACGCTATATCTATTCGATTATGTATTTATCTACTCACTTACCGTTATTATCTTATGCGTGTATATTTCTCGTATCTACGATCCCGGTAATAATAACGCTTGAATTGCATGACTGTACGTTTTTTATTACCTCTTGTCGATCGTCGTTAATCGTGAGTATCGTCGTACTGAGAGTTGAGCGCTTGGTCCGTCGATGCCGTCTCCCGCTACGTACACGCTTGTTCTCGAAGACGCTCCGCACGGGTGCGCTTGGCCATTGTGTCGATCCAGTACCTAGTGGTTCCAGGCTTGCAGCAGCAGGCCCGCACCTAACACCGCCGCCTTCTAATTTTCGCATGGAATAGAATCCACCACCCCTATACGTTTGGCTCATCAGGTATTTTTTCTCATTATACTAGTGGCTCCTCGTGTGTGCTATGCGTGAACTATTCATCGGTAGCGCTGTGGGTGTCGACGCGAGTCGTTCCCGTGTTTTCTTTCGGTCGCACTATCTTTTTTTATTTATTTTAACGCTTTCTGTTACATGCCTTCCGAATGACCGCTTCGGCTGTCGTCCGCATTGCAAATCTTTTGTCGCTTTTTATATCGGGATGGAAAGGTTGTGCGCCGCCAAACGCGCCATATGTGGTGTACACGGACGAGCGCGGACAGGTAACGTGTGCCGCGTGCCGCATTTAGCCTCGCCCCGCACTGCGCACGCGCACCGCTCCCGGCCGCTTGCCTCTAACTCCGCAGACCGCCTCCTCACTCCGCCCGACGCTTACTAACGCTATATGATTTGTGTTCAACGCGATACCTCCTTTCACCGATTCTAAACCACTGTCCTCTTGGTCCCGGCCTCCAGAGAGCTCGTTCTAATCGGCTAGCTTTTGATGCGAGAGAAAAAACGCGTATTTCGAATCAATTGCCTGCAATTCACGCTACTACCTACCGCTATATGTTTTCCTCTGACGATACGACTGAATATAACCAAATAGAAAGTTTCACGCATCATCATTTTCCTCGATTTTATGTTAACTTTTCTGTCCGGTATAAAAATACACGTGCTTTACTTCTTGCATTTTATCGAGTATTTTTTATAAGGAATTAGTTTGACGCTTCTTTTAAAATTAGAAAAAATTAGTTGACTTCAAGCTATTTACAAGGTTTTAAACGTTTTAAAAGCTTTTAACATGCATATCTATGTATCGAATTCTTCGCAGGCTTCAGGTGCGCTCGGTGACTACGCCTTTTGTTAACCTGCAAACTTACCTTTGTTGTGAACTTACCTCTTCCGAATCGTATATGATAATTGTCACACAAAAAAAAGTTAAATGTGTCATGACATCATTATCTTTTTTCTCGACTATAGCCACGTACTAAAATACTTATGCTTCACTTGTATGCATCATAACCGAATTTTGTTTTGAGATAAAAGATTGCTTTTACGCTTCCGTAGAAATAGAAAGATTTATTTTTGGCATCAAAATTTACGAAATGTTTGTCTTTATTTAAAAGCTTCAAGTTTACTGGACCATTTTAAAGGTCCTTGGCTCGGTGACGAAAGCTTTGTGCGAATCTGTCGAAAACGACATTAACTAAAGTAACAACATTCTTAGTCTTCATGTCATGCAAATTGTTTAGAAATATGTTTTAATTTTATTTGATGACGCTATGTAATTAATATAAATGAGTGTCATAAGTGGTGATGTGCCGAGGCCGGCCGCGTATCACTGTGTAACTCTGGCTGCGACAAAGCACCGAGCCAGGCGCCCGAGCTTGTCGGGCGTTCAATTTTCGGTGTAATCATTCCATCGACCATCAAAGTCATTGTGCTGTAACTGTATCAATTATAATATGTTTAAATCAAACAGTTGATGCTACAACTTACTCGAGGACTGTTAGTTTTATATAGCGAGACATACTTGCTTTCAAAATGTGGAAGAAGTCACTCTACAGTATTGCCTTGCTTACACCCGGTAAGATAAAATCAGCTTACTATGATATCCTCAGTATAAGTGATTTCCTATGATCTCCGAGCCTATACTGAAACACCTCTTCCAGATTGCATGGCCCGACTCCACGGCAATGTTCCCTTCACTTGTACTAATAAACACAGAGAACGTTGTTGTTTCAGTAAAGGTCGAAGATGATTAAATTAAATTAACGAAGCCGAAATTTTTGTCCTGTTAAAAAGTTGACTTTATAAATACAAAGCTTGCAATATTATAAACTTCTCATTTGAAAAGCATAATAAATACTTTGCACCTTACTTTATTCATGTTGTGGTTAACTTTTTAACAGACGTTTCCGAAATTCACCTTCCGCTTGTGTCAACTATCAACCGCAATAAAGGGGGTCTCTTGATTTTCATTTCTTTGAAAATTAAAAAGTAACGTCTAATCACTTTTTAACATGCGTATTTGGTAGTTGAAACGGTGGTGAAATAAGAAAATTCCAAGTGTTGGTCTTTGTAACGGAACCGACATAATTGGTACTCGAAAGACGTTACAATGTGCTTTTGTATTCGGACCAATTATTCACTTCGAGTTTTCTTTGCGGCAACGCTTAAGTGCTTCGCTAGGCGGCTTTCGTTCCCGCTTACGACTCGTCGAGGCCTCTCTGATGCTTATTTGAAAGTACTCACTGTAGTCGTAATTAATATACTTGGTTTTTCTTTTGTTTGTCGTACAGTAACCGCACTCTAATGGTCATTATGTTGCAGTTTGTACTACCACTAACATGTCACGTCCAGAACTGTCATGTAAGCTAAAGGTATAAATTTAATTTGTCTTTTTACATTATAACCATGCCTACCTACCGACATACCTACAGCATGACTCGCCCTCCTGGGACTGACTGCCCGTGCGAGGAGCCGCGCCGGCGCCGGCGCAAGGCTCGCCCGAGCCGACGCACTCGCAACTCTCTCTCCCCACACAGCCTCTTAGCTTTATATAGCAACAGTTGGTATTTATGGGTACACTTTGGACGCTACAGAACCTATAGACCGCCCTCGCCCTGGTAAAACTTGTCTAGCATCATGCTTTAGCTTTTTTGTAAAATATAGTCACGCTTCAATAAGATTGGCTGCGCAATAATGATTATATTTCAAGCGTTCTGCATGCCATTTAGATATTATATATTCATACCTACTATGTGCATAGTGCAGCGTACCTTAACACCTTCTGCCCGGTTGCGGAACTCGATCTCGATACAATACCAAGACTTAGACCAAGCTCGCATACTCTGAACGAAGCCGTGTAAGATTCTGTGAGAGCAGACAAGTTGCAATATAAAAGTGACAAGGCCGGCCGAGGCGCTCGCGCCAATCAAAGAATGCTTGGAAGCTACAATCATATTGTGCAACGAATCTTGTAAAGTTCTTGTAATATTAAAGCAGCGACAAGATTTGATTTCGTGCAATTTCGCCTTCCGTGTTCCTGTTTTGTTTCTTACCAGTCTGTAGCAATGGAGAAAGTACACACGCATTTGCTAATCGTTGGTCCTAACATTGACATATTACAAATATGGAAAATTTCTGTACAGTTCATTCTATGGAACTCCATGCTCTTTGATATTACAAAAACTGAGTCAGCGTATTTTTCAGAAGGCTGTGCAATGAAGATATTGTTCAGTGTCAGACGTATGAATGTCCATAAAGTGATGATATAGAGTTAGCGTTAACACCAATAACAATCATTCATAAACCGTCAGAATCCAAAACTAATCTCTCTATTGAGATAAAAAATATATACAAAAAAATTAAAGGGACTCGACAGTTTATGAAGTAGTTTTAGATTATATCAACAGTCATGCAGAGGATCCATAATAATAGCCAAAAGGAAAATAACGCCTTATTTATCTTTGGAATCCATATTGACATGAATTAACAAAAGCTGAGATATCACCACATGGTGGATATTAATGTGATTAAAAATTGATTTCATTCATTAACCACATGAACCATAAAATGGCGTCCGTTACAAGCTTAACTCAGGGTGATTTGAGTTATATACTCGATTTAAATAATTTTGTACAAACAAAAGTATGGCAATTAAGGCACAAATGTTATGGCACCAACTGTATGACTGTATAATGAAAAATATAACCATTTCTGTATACTGATTTTCTTATCATATATTTCAGTTACTGGACACCCTCCCGGTGTGCCAAGATTTTAATCGACAAGGATGTACCAGACCCACCTGCAGATTTGTTCATATTCGTGAAGGTATGTTTCAAGTATTCTAATATGAAATTAGCATTTATTACTTGTCCAAAATGTTATTAAAATTAAAGAAAATAATTCAAACAATCAGCATGTCAACCTTCTTCTAACATTTTGCGAAAAACATTTTAAAATGTGTAACAATTATTTACTCTACTAGGTACTAGGAGCATTCCCTCTATTCCTTTAGTGATGCATGTTTACACTTGTAATAACATTTTATTGAGTAGATACAATTTCAGTTAGTGGATCTTAATCCTGTAGTACTTAGAACTAGTCATGTTTTACTTTATTTTAAGTTACTGTACCAGTTTTTAATGTCCTTTAAATATTTGTAATTAGATACTTAATTGTAGATAGCATAAATATTTTATATTTTGATACAATAGATTTATGATATGCAATGTTTGTGTCATGTATGTATTACGTGGTATGAGAAGGTACAGCGACAAGCGCATGAGTTGAGGTGTGTGCGGCGTGTTGCAGGGTGCGGGCTGCAGGTGGTGGGGTGCCGCGTGGTGGTGTGCCGCGACGCCGCCGCGGGCACGTGCCGCCGCGCCGCCTGCCGCTACTACCACATCCCCGTTCAACTGCCGCCAGCCCTTCGGCCCCCCTAACCTCGTCTCTAGCCCCACCTCGCTCATCCCTGCCACGCACCCACACCCCACATCTCACCCCCACAAACACCTTCCGCATTAAGCATCGTCCATTCCTCGTCGCGGCTCCCCGATCCTCTCTCCAGTTCCGGTCCTCGGGCCGCATCGTCCATGTCGGTCGCGCCTCTGACAGTCCGCGAGGCGAGTAGCACTCCCGGTCGGCCTTCGGGAAACAGTGTGTACATATGTAGCGGGTTATGGTTCTCAGGCACGGTCATGCGATTGTGATATGAATAGATTTCGAGACGCCGGAGCCGTTTGAATAATTTTATGAAGATCGTCAAACACCTAGTAGTTAGTGAGGTTTCAAATGTTTTATTACTATTGTATATTATTTTTTTAAGATATGATATGAGTTCCTGTAAAAGTCGGTGCGAGCGCCTCTCGGCGCCGCAACCTTGTTGTATATAAGCGCGACGTACTCTGCGGGTGGTGCCCCCGCACTCTTCACCGGTGGCATCACCCCACTCCTAAAGTGAGCATTTTTCGTGAGAATTATCTTAATTTTAATATACGTTATTATAATTTTGTTTTAATAGACGACAAGGTTTACACTAGATTAGATTAAGTGGAACAGTAATGAAACACCACTAGAGTAGCCGCTTTCTCCATCGGCACCGACCGCGACGCCGGAGCGCGGCGCTCGCCTCGCGCCGGCTCGCGTTGCTCGTTGTTCGTCGCGGTTGTGTCATACACCACACCACGTGTTAAGAATGTCGGTATAATATCTTTGTAAGAATGAATTATTTGTAAGAAGGTAAAGCGCGAGGGATTGTATCGGATTGCGGTGTAGGTCCAGCCGCTGCGGGAGCACGCGCCGGCGCCGGCGCCGTGCCGTGCCGTGTCGTGCCGTGCCGTGCCGTGCCGCGTTGTCCAGTTTTCTCACGTTAGCATAGATCACGACACTCGTAGAGTGGTAGTGGCCAACATTCAACATACGATGAACGTTATCGGACAATATGAAACGATGAAAGCATACTTCCAAGCTATTTATCTACTTAAATAGGATAGAAAAAACGTCGGCTTTTATTCCACATAGATTTTGCTAGATACTCATTCTTCTCTGATCGATTCCAGTCTATCGAAGCACAAAATATTGACCGACTAACGAGTCCGACATACCTGTAGATCAGATGAGAGCGTGCAATAGCTGCCAATATTGTTTTCGACGTGAACAGTATTAGATTACGATGAAATGTACCTCGTCGTCGTGCGTCGCGCGCAGAGGCGACAGCGTGTGCGGTAATGCGGCGAGCGAGAGAGAGAGAGGCGGTCTCGGGGCATGGAAGCCGATGCCTAATAATATTCCTAGTCCATATCCTTTTGTTGATCAGTCATGCGATTAATGTTAGAATAAAATATTAATAATTTGATTTATTCCTCCCATTTAGTGGATATTTTGATAATGATATATTAATAATGAGAATATTTAAGATACATAATACATATTTGATTCTAAATCCTGATAAAGTGACACTACGTTAGTAATTTAGTCGGAGGGATACTTGTGCCGTGATTATATTTTTAGGTATATATTATAAAGTAATTCCTAGCGTCGGAATTAAAGAAGTGATTAATGTGTAAGCGCGTTATATTTATTGTCGTATCGTGTAAGTGGAATGCCATATCGATAAAAGAAGAATAGCGGAGGCGGAGTGAAACTCGTTAGGAA
>JAOPJD010000001.1:2316900-2327115 GCA_026167825.1 Papilio polyxenes | reverse complement strand
TCATTTAAGATTATGTGATATTAGTTAGGTAATGTTGATAGTTAATAGTGTTTAAATATTCCAAAAAAATAGTCAATTCTCTGGAATCTTCTTACAACATTGCTTGAAGTGGCATTTGTTCCTGTGTATAGCCAATGTTCATGTCAAGTTTATTTACATAGTCCGTTGTGTTTGCGAAGTCATGTCACGGAATTGAACACTAACGCCTATCGGAAACGTGTGAGCAAACTAACTCGGATGAGTACCACGTGCCAAGGATCCATAAACTTAAACTACTATTTAATTTATTGAATAGTTACAAGCATAACTTTACAGCATTTTTCTAGGAAGTCAAGTAAAAGGCAGTTGAATACCTAAAAGTCATTGTTTCGATTGGCTCTAAGAGCCTGAGGCCATTGGTACCTCATCATTAAACCCCATCACAAAAAAGGGATAGGTTTTTTTAATTTTACTTTATTACCATTCTTGCCTTATATATGTTAGTAAGGGAGCAATGTATCTCAAACTAAATTAGCACTAAGAAGGACTAGCCCTATGACAAGTAAAGGCTTGATAGGATCATTTCTATAGTAAGTTCTTTACGAGATCGATGCAGTTAGTATCTTTTAATTTATAAAATTGCCGTATCCATTTTAAAAACCTTCGTACATTAACGTATAGCGGCGCAGATCGATAGCACACGGCGCGACGCTGCGTCCCTTTTGATCTCCTCCCAGCGCCCAGCAGAAACTATGTGAGAGAATTCGCACAAAATTATCATAATTATATTGTTAAAAAAGCTATAGATAAATCAAACTGTTCTGATAGATATGCTGTAAAAATAAAGAGGGATCCGAAAGCAGTAGGCCAGAACTACTGACTAGGGAATACAAAATTAAGAACACAATTAAAGATTTTTTTTTAAATTCAACACCTAAGCGAATCAAAATATATGATAACTACAAAAAGTTTAAATCTTACAGGATATGAGGAAATTTTAAGCTATTTGGGCGGATAAGCATTTGGTAGCACGTTGAGAGGTAACTCGTAGCCCAGTTGGCACCGCGCCGAGGGTCAATACCCTCTGGGGAGATGTCTGTACCAACATGATGCAGTTTGCTCAACTTTACCATCACTATTGTTGAAAATTAATCTTAACATGGTTAGAAGACAGACATATGTCTGTTTAAAACGTTTAGAGAAATTAATATTAGTAATAATGTGCTACTGACCTAAAGACAAAGAAAGTAAAATCTTTTAAAAGGTCAACCAATACAAATCAATGTCACTTATAAAATCCATGCTATTAAAGTTAAAGTCGATAGATAAAAGTCAAGGAATAAACTAAGACCTGAATGACTCAATAACAAAATCTATATATATTTATACATATTACTGGTAATCAATAAATACACATAACTACCATTTTGTAACTATTTCCCAAACTAAAAAAAGTTCTTCGCTACAAAATACATCATTCATCAATCAGTTACAAGTTCAGAGTGTAAACTGCAAGCGAAAATCGTTGATACTAGCGCATAGTCTTGAATATGATTCTACCATCCGACTAGACACTGAGACAGGCAATGCCCTCCACCTGTAGGTATAAACTGTCTCGCTAAGGTCGTGACAGGTAGCGATATAATAAGATAAGGCAGATAAAAATCTTGATAACAGAAAAGATACATTATTTCCAAATGTGTCTTTCTACTATTTTAATTAGCTTACCGAAAATACATAATAAAGCTTTATGGAAAATAAAATGAAATTACAGTATCGTATGTGAAATTAATTTTAACGATGAATGAAATTATTTTAAATAGTTCAAGGAAATAATACAAGACCTAACTATGATGACGTCACAGTAATAAACGATTTACTGATTACTTTATTATCAAACTAAGCAAAGTTGCACAATTTAAAAGAGACCATAACTTCGGAAATCGATCTGTTTTTTGCCTCATATTGTTTTAAGGTTTAAAAATTAAAAGAAATTTACGTATCTAAAATGGTTAAGCTTTTTGCACAATAGTCAGTGTTGAAAATGGGAGAAGGGCAAAGTTGTCCGCTCCTCCCTACACCCCTACACAGTTTGATGTCGAGTGTACCAATTACTCTTTTCGGCAATTACGTATGATAAATGGTCGACGGCTTCACCATCAATCTTTTAAATTTAGTTACCAAATATTGTTACCTATACATAGATAAGTAATTTAATATCTTTTGCCCACTCTATTATAAAATTAGTAATGTGTCTATAATCACATTTTACTTTCTCTTTTGATTCACTTATCAGTTAATTTTTGTCTTTATGCTGTATCTGTGATTCTCTAGAAATTAGTGCTTGTAAATGATTTTTATGATAAACGAAAATTACTAATTCATAGCTTTTCATTGTCGTTTTTACTATACCAAGTTAAATATTTATGATTCATAAAACTATGAGTTAAAGTTTGTTATTTACTAATATAAGTTTTTGTAGAGATTATATACTTAGTTATGTACATGTATTATATTATAGATATATTTTATTTATACATGAAGTTAGTTGTGTTACAAGTCGTAAAAATTTAAGTAACTTTACTTTGAATCTGTAAAATAAGGTATTTTACAAATACAACACGTAACTTTAGAATACTTATTAGAAAGTATTTTAAAAGCGATTTCATCTAAAAGCTTTTCTAGTATTTCAAAAGGCCACCGCGTGAACACGCCGCAAAACCTGTAATGGATATCGCTGGCTGTTCAATAGCGATTCCTCTTACCATAAGTTTCCACTGGCGAAAAACATTTATAAAAACATACTATTATCACCTTCATTCTCTTACAAATAAATAGAGATAGCAATATGTTTTTATACACATGTTTCAGCTGTGGAAAGTCAGTGTTATAATCGTAGTTGAATGTTTAGGGGTTGCTGCGCATGTGCGAAGTCAGCGTCAAACAACCGCCCTTTGCCGGCCAGACGATAGCTGTCGCTGTACTGAGCGACCGGCTTGACTCCGCTAATCGCGAAAAAAATATTTCATCCCATTAATAAATAGTTTGAGTAAACTTAGATCAATTAACTTTTTGTTATAGTGAATTAATACGTGGGTAAATTAATGTAATTTAATAATTGTGAATTAAGATCTAAAGAGACAGAATATTTTGATGCTTGTCGATTGATTCGGTGAGTGCCCTTTTGTTTTTTCTAAGACTTAATGTAATTTCAGCTTTAAGAACAACTTAATTTTAAGTGACTGTTGTTGAAATAACACTGTCGTTGTATTCGTTATGCACTTTAATGATCTTTGAATAACGTTGTAAAATCATAAGTGAATAAATGATAACGGATAGAATAAAGCTTCTGGTTCCTCTGAAATCATCGGACATTCACCTTTCAAAGTCAAATATGTCTGATCTAGCTATTTACATTGTTTTTTGCTAGTCTCAGTATCGAATATTTTATTTGTATTGGATGGTAAGATAACTATTTTTTTATTATAATTATTTGTACTTGAATTATTTATTTAGGACGAGGAAGGCAGACACCAAATAATTGAAAAAAGTCATAGACAGAAGTTATTTATCTAGCATTCAATGTATACGATGTTAAAACGCCCAAAAGAATAAAAAAGAAGGTATTTATAAAAATACCTTTGTATTAGTAAATAGTCTATATTAATATTTTTTTAACCTTTAACGGTTGAAATTACTCTTTATGGCCAGTGAGTACACGACTTCTTTATAATTACAACAAAAAATTAGGTAATGTAGAATCTTAAATCATTCTAATATTATGAAATGCGAATGTTTGGATGGATGGATGTTTGTTAGAAGGTATCTCCAGAACGGTTCAACAGATCTATAGGAAATGGCACAGATGTAGAACATAGTCTGATTTTTTTGTTTATTCGGTGCGGACGGGATCGCGGGCGACAATTAGTATGTAATAATAATAAAGTAAGCACAGTGATATGTTTATTGCACGAAATAATTATTCGATTTTGATTTGTTTTTTTATACCTTAAATATATTCAGTATCGGCAACTGGTAATACTAAAATAGTGGTCTAGAAGTGATTGTTGTATGAAATGAATGAATGAATTGTATGTCAGGATACGCCATATTTTTCAATATAAAATATCATACAGCAAAATATGGCAACACTCGCAATTTTTTTAGTATTATTAATATTAATATCGAGGCTTATTTCTGCTGCAAAATGTGCAACAATCTTCTTTTTTTTTTTGTTCAAAAATTAATTTCTTCTATTAATTAATACTAGTATTTATATGCGTTTTTTGCCCACATTGAATTATTAAATTATCCAAGTTAATTAAAATTTGATCAATTATATTATGTAAAGAGTAGTACTTAAATGTTTAAATTAAAATGAAAATCCCTTAATACGAACAAATGTAGAATACGACGACGTTTTACGACGGCACGTGTACCTTAATATCTGAGCGTTAAAGTTGTTTGAGTAGGGACCCTTATTAACACCGCTGAAAATTTATGACGCTGTAAACTTTGTGATGAAAATCTGACTAAAGACAAATATAAACAGAAATTTTTTATATTAAAAGTATGTACCCAAAGATTATTACCCGTCTGGTAGCAGGGTTTTATTGGCAGGTATGTAAGTCACTTACGTTGGTAAATTGTGTGGGTTTGTCCGTTTGTGATGTGACGTAACTGATTTTGGAATCTAAGAGTATATCATGAATATATACGTGACAGTTGCGAAAATGTATTCGTAACGTCATCGACAATATTTGTATGAGATTTGTTGATTTGTATTCTACACCCGGTAGAAGTGCTGCTCAAATTCCAATACAATTTATTTCGATGACGTTACAATTATTCGTGCTAGGCCCTATGAGATGTTCGATTTATATTCTTCCCTGGATTGTTTTAAGAATAAAGACTTCTTGGTTCTTTAACTAATTAATGCAGTTAATACCTTAAAAGTAAAGAATGCATTACGTATCTAATCTAACTAATATTATAAATGTGAATGATGGATGGATGGAGGGATATTACAAGGTATCTTCAGAATGGCTCAAAGGATCTCGATGAAATTTTGTATAGATGTAGAACATAATCTGGAAGAATACATAGGCTACAAATTGTGTTTTTTTTTAATTAATTCCGACGGAGAGACGGAGGACGGAGTCGCGGACGACACCTAGTAATACATATATGATAACATTTTAATCAAAGGTTCTCATTTTAATTAACAAAAGTATTCATTACTTTTTACAATAGATGTAATGTCATTATTCTTTACAGAACTATAAATAATTGAGTACAGTTACGTGGAACAGTAGCGCTTTGTCTGACTTATGTCGCCTGAATGCCCTACAATGATATGAGCATAATTCTGTACGCGCGTGTAGAAAGAAATATGTCACTGAAATCAGTAGTATATAGTTGTATTATATTTACGTGACACTGACGATAAGTTAAAAGTATCAGTTATTAAAATCGAACAGTATTTTATAACTGCGTCCGCGCGGAATTAAAAAAAAACTTAATTGATAGCATATGTGTTCTTCCAGATTGTGTGCTACATCTATGCCAAATTCCAGCAAGATACGTTTAGCAGTTTTGGATATACCTTCTAAAAAACATCCACGCTCATCCATCTAAACATTTGCAATTATAAAATTAATAGGATTTATTAATTTTGAATTGAATTTTGTGATTACTTGTAAATTATTTTTTATAAAGGTATATTGATTCAACTGTTTTTCCATAACCTTCACAGAAGCCGATAAAGTACAAGGAAGCCTTGTTTAGAATTTGTTTTGCGGCACATAATGTACTCAGATAAATCCATTGTTCATGAATCTATCTTTATACGATTTGTATCGATCTCACCTTCACTACGAATGTACATTCATGGTCAAAGCCGTGAATGGAAACACATTTTAATGTAATCAGTGTTTATGTTAAATTAATGTTGCACTCTTAATGATTGAGTTTGAAATTAAACGAAACACAGATGAGTTACGGTAAAATTCTACTGGTATTAATAATAATAATAAAATAACAGCTGAATTTATCGCCTGATACAAATGCAGTTATTTTAGAAACCGTGCGCATAATGAGGAGGTTCTTGTCTCTGTAACCCTCACCACTGGTTGCTTGAGTCATGGGATTCCGCAGCCGGTGGTACACTATTTTTATATAGCATATTTTGTTATTTTTTGTACTAATAAAAATGTTATTGCAGACACATAGTCGATACAAAATCCAATTAGAAATTAAATAAAATTACAACACATGTAGACATGTCCACATGGCTAATACGGGACAGTCCAAACCCGCCTTATAGTTGTTTTTTTAAAGAAAATATGGGACTTGACGACATATATTATGCATGTTTTTGAGAATGGAAATCCATAGTATCTTCCTTATTTCAATAAACAAAGGCTCTGTCAAGAATTAAATTGATGTTAAGTAAGTAAGGTTAATTAAATAAGTTACTGATATAATACAACTTAAAAATATATATGATATTTACTGTTGATTATTCGAAGTCATGTAAAAAAATAAGAAAGAATTATAAACTAAATTAACTATATAATTAACTAATTAAACTAAAAAAACTAAATTAATGTCCACCTTAAGATAATTAAATGATATATAAAAGAAACACCCTGTCTTCCTTCATCAGTGTAATGAAATGCTTCCAAAATAGGCTCTATTAGAAATACATACTATGCCTTTTAACCTAGTTACCGAGGATTATTAGGGTGACCCATTTTTATGACCACCAAGGGACACTAAAGGAATAGGATTATTTTTCCTTAGTTTCATAATCAAACTATACTTCTATACTTATGTTATAAAGAGGAAAGATTTTTTTGCACTGAATAGAATCTGAAACTACTGAATCGATTTGAAAAATTATTTTACTGTTGGGAAGCTACACTATCTCCGGGAGATACAGGCTATACTAATTACTATTTTTATACCGCGATTTAACTTCGGATGAATAGTAGTTACTATTTCATAAAATGTTTGCTATATTCAGAATCAGTTTTACATGTATGTTTCTGTGTTTACACTAGAGTAAACACAGTACACGAAAAAGCATATTTCACACTTGGTGTAGTACAAATATTAGCACATAAGAGCTCGATATGAGCGTAGACTTTGAGGCTATAATCCTCATTGACATGTTTTCCACTGACATTGTATGCTGAAGGCGAGTCTAATGCCGATATAAGTCACCTTGACAGCAAGAGTAGACGTTTAAACAGTACTTTAATTAGAAAATTGACATCTGACAAGGCTATGTTGTCTCTTAAAGTATATTCACTCTAAATGTTTTAATAGCCTTATAGTTTTATGTACATACTACCGAATTTATTGTATTGGTTTCGAAATCGAATTCATTTGACTATGTTTGTGTACGTTATCCCTGCAATACTTTTAACTTCTTTGGAATCACCACAAAATATATTGCTATCATCATCATCATCATCATCAACAACAGCCTTTATTTGCCCACTGCTGGGCATAGGCCTTTTCCAATGCCTTCCAAAAAATATGTTTGTACCTTTTGTTCATAGAGCTTGATAGAGCTCTTTTATGGTACTATGAGTAGTGGTACTCCGCTACCACCAGCCGCGTAGCTCCGCTCGTTTCAAATTTTATGCCCGCGCCCTAAAAGGTAATAGAACTGCGCGAGCGTAGACAATTTCCGGCTTCCAATTCGAATAACAAAGAGTTATTTCCCAAACGTAGTAACAGAACATTGACATTTTATATTCATATAATGTTGTAATATACATCACTTTATAACGTCCAACAAAGGAAATAAAAATGTTTAGTGTATATGATTACTTTTTTTGCTATAAACTCAAATTTCAACTGTCATAGCACCTGTATGAGAACATGTCTGTTATCCCTGTTCTTTTCAATGGGGATGAAAGAGATGGAATAAGTATTATGTTACATACAACATTTTCGTAATGGTTTTGGACATGTTTATAAAATGTGAGTTGGAGTAAACTTGTAAATAAAATATGTCTAAATAATTTTTGTAATTTAAGCTTATAATATTTACTTTTAATGTATATTTTATTAAGCGTTTTATTATATTCTCTCACTTACATACTTTTATATGCGGCGTTGGATTTTATAAAAAGATAAAAAATAAAAGAAATGAGCTTAATACAAAAGCAGGAAAAACTGCGCAGTTGAAGTTATTCGTCGAATGTATTTGAAGCCTTATATTATTTAACTTTAGAGTATAATTCACTTAATATAAGATTTTAAAACAATTCTAAAAATAATCTTTGAACCTTAAGAGAAGAAAAACGAAATACCATTAAAAGCTGACGGTTTTCATTCAAATCATGTTTTTCTGTTTACTTCGGAAAACCAGCTTTTAAGGAATACATTAAAGCGTGTTTACTTTCCCAATTATGTTACCGTTTTTACTTTTTCCATGTCAAAATATATTCTGTGTTCGATTATTTATCTGTTTCTTTTTTTTTTTTTTTTCTAGTCATAAGATATTCGCAGTATACAATTTTTTGCTGTTGGAAATTTTTAAGGGTATTTTCTTATGTCTTCGATAACTTAAAATAAAATCTTAAGTAGTTTAAATACAATTAGAATATTTATATGACTTTCTTTTGAATTGAATTTTCGTTAATTAATTCCGTTCAAATTCATTAATAAAGTTTTTTTTGTTGTGTTTTATTTCCACTCAAAGTATTTAATAACAAATAGACTCTTAGTGATCATTTTTACGAGTAATACACTAAGGCATTGTTTAAGTAACAATTAAACGCCTTATAATATGGTAGATAATATTTTACTATTTATTCATTTACAAAAAATAAACTTTAGTTTATAGTTTAATTTTGTGAAATCAGCTTAATTTTTATGTAAAATTTGTCGGCGATCGTTCGTTTATAAAAAATGCACGAACTACGAATTGCAGAGTGAATTGAAACCGTCCCACTAGTGGAATATTCATAGGGCACATTGATGTACATATTCTACTCATTACTAATGCATGTGTTACGTTGACGTAAAATAAATTAGTTACACTTGATTGTCAGTTAATAGTATATCAATTCATTAAAAGACTAATTGTACAACAAAAGCTAAAAGGTTTTCCATAATTATGGATCATACACAGTAATCCATGGATACAGCATTGTTACAAAACAAAATAAGCATTAATTTATGAAGGAAAAATTACCTAGTTTATCCTTTTGGTATCAGAATGTTCTGTAATTAAAAAGATTGTCAGACTTTAAAAATTAAATTGGGTTCAAAGGTCAAGTAGGACTTTTCACTTGACCTATAGAAGAAAGTTGATGTGAAAAGGGCGTGAAACGTTACTTCTTTGAAAACACGAAGGGCATTTCGTTTGTTTTGTATTTTATTGAATGCTGTTTTGTTTTGTCGCAGAGAGCAAAATGGACGTGAGAGCGGACGACGACGAGGCCCCTCCAGACCCGGCGGCGCGGAAGTACAAGCATCATGATTACACCGAACAAGATTTTGAAGGTACAAATGTGTTTTTTTTTATTTTATTAATATTACAAATAACTTTTGACAAACGAACTCATTATATAAAAACTTTTAGGAAATAGAGCAAACAATTGCCCAATATTTTGTTATGCTTTAAAAAACTTTGAATTTTTTTTTTTTTTTTATATTTTGAAAATGTATTTTTATTTATTCTCAAAGTAACACATTACACAATCATATATTTACGGTTCTTTCCATATTTATAGGTAACTTTTAAATGAATATTTTGATTTTGCCTGAATAATTTTACTTCTTTTGGTAGTACTTTTTGCAGTAAAGAACATCTTTAGATATCATATTTCCGCAGGTCATCGAGCACACACTGTGTTCGTGGGAGTGCACGTACCGGCTCGACGCCACTCTCACCGGAAGCATAAGCATCATCATCGCAACAACGATAAAGATAACGATAGACCTGGTAAGATAAATCTTTCTAAAAGCTTAAGAAAGTGTACTATTTAGCTTGACTAATTCCCGACAATCCTAGACGCAAAACAATGAAAGAGTTGAATAAATAACCATTAAAATATTAAAACAAAAGAAGAATTTAGGAAATAATGCAAAGAGAATATAAAAAAGCACCAAAGGTGTAAGTAGTAATTAACACGAATTTAATTTTTCTTGCAATATTAGCATCAAAATTCCGATCCGTAGGGTCAGCGCTATTGTCTCGAGTCAGAAGACTGA
>JAOPJD010000001.1:1358314-1370130 GCA_026167825.1 Papilio polyxenes | reverse complement strand
TATTTTATGCGTTGTTATTGAAAGCTTTCGACACACGTTCGCTAATAACAACTATAAATTATTGAGATAAACGGCAGCGGCCGAATGTTTCTACGAGAGTTGCAATACGCAATCGAACGTCCTTCGAATACAAAATACATTCTCACGACTATATTAGGGACTGTCTATTTATCACATGAGCCTCGATAGAAAAGGGACGTTTCGGGAGGGGGGAGACGTCTATAACATCACTACATATCACCAGAGAGGGTGGGGGTGTCAAAAAATTACTAAAAAAAAACATCACATGATTAGTGGACGACCCCTTAGCCAAATTTTATGGTCTGCCATGTATATAGTAATATTCCGAATATACCTACTATGTTACAACTATAAAAGTAAATCTTTAGCGTACTTAAATCGTCCGGGTTATAGTCAGGAGCACAAGGGGCACAATGGGCACGTGGGCGAAGCGCTAAGGCCCCAATTAGTGCAGAGCCAACCTCGACGCGACCTCTTGCCACCGACAATCAACGGACTAATTCAATAAAATGCCACAGACAATTACGGAATTGCAAATTTTGTATAACGACGATGTTTTTTTTGTGCCGGTTCCGTGTTGTTTACATCTCAATGTTTGCTTTTCCTTTGTGTATTATTAAGGTTGTGTAAATATAAAAAGTTTATCTGAAACTGAACTCTAGTAATAAATAAAACACGACTATCTTGATAATTGAGGTGAAGGAGGCTTATATTTTGGAACCTTTACTGGTTTTAAAATTTAAAAAAATAAAAATAAACTTCTCAAATTAAAAAAGTTTAGAGACCACAAAATAAATAAGTTGCTCAATGCTTACATTCTCAAAAAAACTCTTTCACATCTAAATAAAAATAGAAGAAGCAATTTAAAAGAATAAGGTTTACGACAATTGAAACGCGCATTGAACTTAATGCGATTGCAAAATTTGAACCAAAATAATGTTGGATAATGATTGAAATAAATACGCTGCCGACGTTATACCGCTCGCAAATAAGTTCGTTGATACTATTTCGGTCGGAGCGAATCCACAAGGCGGATTCCGTCGGAAATAACTCCTCGCTATATACAGCATCGCACCGACCGCCTGTAAATCTTTCGCGGTGGCGAGTCGATTGTGAAAAACATTCCGGCCACCTCGACAGCAAAGAGTTACGTCACCGGCCAACAAACTGAACTGTAAACAATCGATCGATAACATCGAATAAATTAAAATTAAATTTAAAAAGAACGAATCAGATCATGAGATAGCGCACTAACAATGCAATTTAATAAGCTACTGTTTACTGACAGCTGAATATATATGACAGGTGTGGCCGAATATACTCCCATAGCCAAAGAGCATGATAAAGTTTATGCATTATGCCAGTAGGAAAGCGTGTATAATTCTGAAATATTCAAAACAGTGAATATAATTATAAGATACCTTAGCTATTGTGGTGATTTAACCATTTTGCAAATTCCAGATTCTTCCATCTTAGGAGTAATGATATTTTGCTTTGTACTAATTCAATTAAGCTCTACTCTACCTACCCTGTTACCTGATAAGCGTGTTATTTTTTATTTTATTCTATTTATAAGTCAGATTGACTGACTTGTTTATTCCGCAGTGGTTAGTTTAACAAATGTTAACCTAACGACGATAACGTTATCATTACTGATAGTGAAAAATACTAAGTAAATAAGCACAGCAAACATATTCAACTTAATAATTTCAAAACTAAAATTAAATCATTATTTTTAACCCTATTTGTGGATATAATTATTTTCGGTCAGATATATATTTCCTCAATTGTAATCCCTTTAATTAATAAAACAGAGATAATGTACAGGTGTTATAGCAAACGCAATGTCATAATTATTCCGCCTAACGGATACATCAATTACATTGTGTTGAGACGGGCTCGATCGTGTGCAACGACAATTTCCGTATCAATCTAGACTAGAGCAATGTAAACATAACTAGATAACCTCCGGCGTTGTTTACTGCGCCTAGCTTGATTGACAGCGCGATATATCGAGATATAATTGACCCGCGGGTTATCTGTAGCCTTTGACTATAGGGAAAAGGACTAAGCAAAAAACCGTAGTAGTACTACCATTTTTCGCGGGCGTGAGGTAAATATAAAAATCACACATGTGTAATATATGTTTATCTTTGTAAAATTAAAATGTCTTTATGAACGCATATTGACTAGTATGTGAAAAACTTATTATTATTTTAGTTTCTATTTGAAATAAGGGAATGAGCTCGTTTGACAGGTCCTGTCTCTTAAAAGTCGAATTCTTTAATGAAGCGAGATTGCAGTCCACTGCGCTATACTGTTGCATTTATCTACATGTTTTTAGGTCATTTACGTTTATGCATTTTGCAGACACCGCTTAAAGTGTTGTATTATTTATTTTGTAATCAAAACAGTTGCATGAATATGTACTAAGATCTGGTCTTGCCCAACGATTTTCTGTTGAGTCATAGATTATGCAAATACAATACTTCTTGTCTATCTGCTGTCTTAACAACTAAGTTAAAACATACTTCTTCGTCATTTCTATACTATCGCATTACAAATTATATCGCGCTTATTAAATACGCAACGAAAACAAACTAAAAGCTCGTTATCCACCGCCGCATTTCGGAAAGGATGAAAATATCAAAAGGTCGTGGAGTAAAGTGTTCAAGGTCGAGCGCAAACAAGGTTCGGCGCGTGGTATAACCTGTCCATGTACGAAAAGGGCTCGATGACTCGAAAACGTCACAAAAACACTGCATTTAATGAACATAGCAATAACACGATAACAGTATTTTTTAAGACGCCAGTGGCTGATCAGTTACTGTTTTAATTTTCCTCTTCATTCAACTATTTAAGTAATAAGTATAATTTGTAATCTAAAAAGCTTCGCGCGCAATTAAATT
Source organism: Papilio polyxenes (assembly GCA_026167825.1). Lineage (NCBI taxonomy): Eukaryota > Metazoa > Arthropoda > Insecta > Lepidoptera > Papilionidae > Papilio > Papilio polyxenes. The sequence goes on along the minus strand of JAOPJD010000001.1, from coordinate 1,367,200 downwards.
CGGCTTTTTTACTTTTTATTGATACTTTATTCTTTATAAGGAGTTTCAATATCTACGTGTTAGATAAATGGATATATTGTATATCCCTTGCGTAATCCGTGGCGAGATACACAAGGGATAATTGCGCAATCATTGCGGAGAAATGTCTCAAACACTTGACGTCCGCGTTACATTGTATCGCATCTGGTTCAGATGTAAATGGCAAGAGAATTGCTAATGGTGCATTGGTTAAAGTGGAACGTAATGCTATCGTACCTTTCTTGTATTTGGGTTTATAATTTGCATCAAAATATATCATTTAAATAAAGATTCAGGTTTAGTACTAAGTTTTTTTGTAGAAAAATCCATATAACCTACCAAAGACGCTGAAAACATGTTAATACGATAATACTATTTTAAAAACACTTTGTGTTTGATTGTACATTTTTCGAGACACGTCTCTGGTGGTAACAATATTTATATGGATATGATAAGCAAAAGTAATGAAGCACTATTTAAACTGTACGTATTATAGGGATATATGCAAATGAACAAAAATATTATAAATCTAAGATAAGATAGTAATGATGCAACGTAATACCGCAATGTAAAATAATAAAAAATACATATGGACACAAATCTCCGTATATAAGTAACTTTTCCTATGGTTAATTTTAGAGACATTCATATATTGTTGAGTTCTGTATTCCGAAAAAAGAACGTAGGTACTTGTTAAATAAGGTTGTTACTATGTATAACTTAAACCATTATTAAGTCTTTAATAGTGCATAATAATAAAATGATCAATTGACCTAGGTCGTCATGAATTTCAAGGTGTATCAAATGCAAAGAACGCGGACCTTTATTAAAAATTGGCAGAGCATGTGACACGTTACAAAGATGCCAAATGTTAATCTAATCGTCGATGTGTCAGTGCCATGATTAATTTATAGTGTAAAAAATAATCAATTTTCTATGAGCACTTTTCATATTTTGCAATTTGTTTTAAACGTTGCGGTTGATTTACACCTTCACTATTATCAACACCGCGTCAGCTCAACGAAGTTAGATTTATTTTAATTACTAATCGTTTGTTTCTGAGACCAAAATGCCTGCATCTTTGATAAAAACAGAAAAAAAACAATATGTTTAACACAATTTTTTTTTTGTCTCAGAATTTAATTTATAATCTACACTGTTCACTAGTATTCAATGCAATTGGATGAATATTTGTAATCGTGGGAAATCTCACTAATCTTAATGCATTCGATACGTTTAACAATAACAAAGAGTGATCGAAATCAGGCAGAGTTCTAAATCAGTTCTGGCAGTTTCTCAATCATATAAACAAATACAAAGGATTTGCGGAAACTGTTCTACGCTCGTACAGTCGGATGTTAGGAAATTATTTTGTATCTTTTATCCGTCAGTCACTATGCAGATATCTTGCACTCAAAATTCAATGCAACTTGCATATAAAGCTGATTGAATTGCAAATGACAGCCGTATCCGTAGGCTCAAGCATCAATGGTGCTCAATCCACGCGTTTTGCGTAAATCGACATTGCTGGCTTAGACGATCTGAATAATAGATAACTTGTTTTACTTATATCGTCTAGACATAAAATTTATTGAAAAAGGATTTAAGGGTAAAGTGTTACTGGAAACAATGAATGCGAATTATATTATCAAAGTTTTTGTAAACTCATATATTCCCTCGTCAATATATTATACTATATGTTACAAATACTCTCTAAAAAACATGCCAGTGCTATCATATCTTATCTCGTAACTACTATAAACAAGAAAACAGAAAGAATTACGATAAGTTATCACTACTTCCAAGCTAAAGTAGACTGTATTAATCCCCTTCACTTAACCAACCACACTTAACCCTATTTAATACAGTACAAATTGACATGTCCATCTAGAGGCATTAACTATCGTTAAAACGCTTTTAGTATGTTGTATTTCCCTTTATGACAAGCTGAACCTAGCAAACGAAAACAAGGAGCGACGAAGACAATTCAAGTTTATTGAGAATCGAGTGCAGTGAGAGTACAGGAAGCTGTCTTTTGTTTTGGTTTGCAGGTTTGTTCCTTTATCATCTTCGTAAACCAATAAATCCCGCTCTCCTCTTTCGATCAGTCACTTCCCTCCACAATCACCTCACCTTGTGACTCGTTCACTTGACAGACGAGGACGTAATCGATTCGTGAAATCTCTCTCAAATTCGACAAACTGATAATAAAGACAAATTAAATTAACTGTAGCGCTAAAATTCACAAGTGCTCTGTAATTTAATTTGAGTATACTTTTTTTATGTCACTTTAGAATCTGTTTAAAATTACTAGAACATTCCTTAAACGATAAGGGTACCGGTACAAAAACGTCACCGCGTCTGCCACAAAACAGTTGCATTTGCGTGGTATTTGAGTTCACCAGTTTCATATTACAGCTTTATTATACTTTGTTTATACAACCTTATTAATATGTAATTTTTGGTGTTTGGATCCATTGCATCGAACCTAAGTAAATAACATTTTACAGTAAATTATGTAAAGTCAAAGAAAATTATTTACTAATTTCATATCAGAGAAAACCTGACAAGATATCGCGCCTAACAGGAGATAATATGATCTGCTTTGTGCTTGTATTTTTTCCATAGTTGCTTTTAGCAGTGCAAAACACGAAGAACTCGAAGGTGATGATTTACCGAGTAATAACCTCACATGATTCTGTCTTCTAGAAAAATTGTCTACAGATTTCTCTCATAAAAAACATAAACGGTTGCAGGCCATTATTGCAGCAACCGATTCAAAGCTCAATAAAAAATCATGAATGGTGTTCCAAAGATATCGATTGATATAAATTTTAACAGTGGCAACACTGTGTGTAAAGTGCGCACGTGACTGCCATGTACCAGAGGTGAGGTGAGAAAGCAAAGTGAGTCGCTATTCTTGGACTTGGCTCGCGGCCACCGCGTTACATTACCTATGTAAGACAATTAATGCCTTCTGGGATTTTTGTAAAATGTCCGATGGTATTTTACTTTTAATGACAAATTTGGTGCCAAGACCGAGAATAGCCACACAACGAGCCGTCGAGTGCGATAATTACGAAAATGTGACAAAACGACAACAGCTTAATAAAGCGTGCTCAATAAAGTATTATCTTTTCTCAACGAACCAATGGTTATATTTAGGATATGGATCAACGCATTGGCACCTTTATAACTTTTGCTTTGGCAGCTTTTGTTTGAGTTTAACGTAAATATAATACACAGCCAAAACATTAACCTTTGGTAAGAAAGGTAAACAAATCAAAATTAATTACTGATACGGTTTCAAAATTAAAATGCTGCTGCATTATTGTCAATTGCAATTATTGTCCAATTGCTTACCATTTCATACAACCAAACAACAAATATGTACAAAATACAATAACAAATGTTTAAAATGTACATGCAGCACCTTGATAAGTTTGAGATTTGTAGCATTTTCGTATCTGACGTACATATCTTACAAAATATTATTAAAAGCGATTGTTCTAGTTCAAGCTATAGGGAAAAAATATCGCGTCGTCATGGTAACGGGGCCGGGGCAGGGGTGGGAAACATAATTATAGATAATTCTGTTGTCATTTATCTCCAACGAAGTAACTAGTGACTGGCAAATGACAATGTAACAGATTGGATTCCTCGAGATATGTGGTTAAAGGTAATGATGTTCTATGTGCAACAACTTATCGATAACATTAACAATGTTAAAATAATAAGAGAAATGACAACACACATACATACAAACCTAAATATTATCTTTATCATGAGTTCATGAAATTGAAAAGTAAATAACGACTGCAATTCATGAATGACTTATATGCATAATCCCCAAAACAATATCATCCGATTGCTTTATTTTGGTACAATCAATATGATTTACAATTTAAGACAGATAAGCGACCACATGTAAATAATGCAAGCTTACGACTGACATTGATGGGTTTATTACAAAATAGAGGACCTATTGGTAAAACTATTCTTAAACAAGTACACATAGATGCTGCATCATAATCGGAAACTCAGAATATCGATTTTTGGGAAATGCTAAATAGGAGGAATGAAAATAAGACATTTAAAAGGTATTGAAAACTCAAGAATCATAAGTCTATCATACATGAAAGATTAATAGTCCAAAATAAAATCTCCAACGACAAAAGACGCACAAGTCATCGCATCACCGTCGTCCTAACTACATTACACGACAGATATCAAAACACAGACAGTTATTAAACTAAAAATATAAAGCGTGATTTAGAACTGGCTGAAAGTGAATTCAAGAGATTTAGCAAAGGCCCGGGTCCAATTAAAGCCGCGCCGCGCCAGACCGGCCTAATCGGATTGCTCTAATGAGATTACGGAATCCGAAGACGCAAAGCGCTCAGCGACAAGCGGATTTCACTGAATATTTCATTTAGTATACAGTCCCTGTCTTTAATATAGCAAGAGTATATTTTAATTATGCAAAACCAAATACCTATTCTACTAATATTAAAAGGAAATCTGGTGAAGTTCGATATTGTCAGGCTTTCCATCGTTAAAAATATTGGCATCCCGATTGATCAATTCGAAAAGAGAAAGTAGCTATCGCGTGTACATCTTATGAAATGGACTTGAAGGTCTGAATATTTTCATACATTCAAACCCATTTCAGAACATGTAACGCTTGGAATAAATTCGGTTGGCAAATCGACCATTGGAACTATTCTGAAAATGACAACAATTACAAACATGCATTGTGGTTCACAGAGATACATCGTATGGCACATGGTCGAGCGCGAGGTCAAGGCGGCGCGGCCGTTGGCACAACACATGATGTCTCTTGACAATGCGATTGAAAGACGGCAAGGGACGCATGCCGAAATACGATACTAAATAATCTGGATTTTAGTCAGAACCATTGCTATCCGAACGAGCGAGCTAGAACCGACATCAACTCACCACTCACGTGAACAGTTGAATGAAAATATATTATGCATAGAAGTATCGCTGTCAGAATCTTTCTTAATTATTGTGAGTTTGTTTTTACTTTAGAACTTTTTTGTCTCCTTCCACTATACACAACAATACACCAGTAAGTTCTATGCAAATAAATACGAAATCAAGTTTAGTCACAGATATCACAGAGATTACGGGAGCTGCATACATAAATATCACGTAAACATTGTTCGGAAGTGAGTCCCGGAATGGTCACAGCAGGAAGCGTGACATCAGCTTGGAGGCGGATATTTTGAGATGTGAATGCCTTTGCCTTCGCTTCTCAGAAAACCGGAATATTGGCGAGCGACCGGCGCGTGCCCAAATCTTTGACTCATCGCTAGCGTTCTCATTGTGTTTGTCATCGAGGAGTTTGATAAACAAAATCATTGATCTTTAAATTATCATCATACAGTTTCGGGCATTTTATATAAACATCATTTTGTTATCGAACCTTTTACCCGCATATTGCATTTCATGAATCAGCAAATAATATTAACAATATTATACAAATTAACAAACAATAATAATTAAATAGCAATAGAGAATTTAGCATTTTCAGATGTAATACAATTTTTTGGGCTATTTACTAACGTATCTAAATCCGGTATGCAAGTTTCGCGACCTACAAGCGAATATTTGACGTGAGCTTTGGGTAACGTTTAGCCTGCAAATTCCGCGTCTTATATCTTAGTGGATAAGGATAATTTAAGCATCAAGCTTAAATGCACTTAAGGATATGTTTTATAGAAATGGAAATTTAAAACTTTTGTTCAGATAATGTAAACAAAATTCCGTAATTTTTATATCTATTGTTTTTACTAATAAATTATGAATAATAAAGCACTGTTTCCTGATGTTAACTTGGTTGGTACATTATTTTCAAACTAGCATTTATGCATTTATTTTGAACATATCATGATACCTATACCATCTATGTATAGGTATATACAATTTATGTTTAAATACATATGTACAAATGTAATGATCATGCGCACAAGCGAAGGTGATCGGGCGTCAGTTGACGACGTGCCAACGCTGGCCGAAATAAAGTACATAATGCACTCGGCCAGTGAGAACGCCTCGGTGGGGCATTATTGGCAAATGCGTGATATCGTAGAGCTCTCGGCTACAATGCAGCAATCCAAGGCGCTTATCACATAGCGAGTTATCTATCAGTCTATAAATCAACGTATCCCGTATCATTTGCCAACGAAAATTATAGATTTATGTTATTTCCGCTGAATAACAGATTAAAAAACATAAAAGATAAAATAAACAGGCTTATTAAATTATTTACCATTTAGCTACCATATTTCGAAACATAGATAAAATAAATAAAAATTACAGTCAAAGGTCAAGCAAGACATTTATATTCAATCAACTAAATACCCGACAGTTTAAGTCCATCATTGTCCATAACAGTGTTTCCCAAAGTGGGCGATAACGCCCCCTTGGGGGCGTTTGAAACCTAGGAGGGGGCTATAAGGGGCCCAAAAATGGGGGGCATTGAAATTAATTAAAGTAATGAGATTGTGGTTTTTAAGTTTTAAGGCTGAATAAAAATTAGGGGCGCTCTGAAATATAATTGATTTTCAAAGGGGGCGGTGAAATAAATAAGTTTGACAATCACTGGTCTATAACAAGGTAAACTATCCCTTTAATAATAAGACATGAGAAATTAAAGAAAAAATATAACTGTTATTTATGAATAAATAACGAATAACAATTACAACTTTATTTACGTCTAAAGTATTTATTTAATCTTACCACGTGATTGTACAACTCTCACAACATGTCGTAAACTTTAAACGGGCTATTTGTTTATTGATTAATATGTAATTAATACTATCTATAAGTAATGTAAATCTAGAACACGGGAGGCCTTAATGTGATCATAAGACTATATTGAACTGAACTTAATAAAGTACAATTTTTATCTTACTAATATTATAAATTCGAATGTTTGGGTGGATGGATGGATGGTTTGTGGAAGGTATCTCCAGAACAGCTCAACGGATCTCTAAGAAATTTGCCATAGATGTAGATCATAGTCGGATAAAACACATAGACTATTTATTGTGTGTGTTTTTTTAAACTCCGCGCGGACGGAATTGCGGGCGACATCTAGTAATAATATAACAAAAATTCATTATTATGCAATTTAGGACATTTTTATACATCAAACATTTTAAATTTCGAATACCACTATGTTCCAACAACGCAACGTCCCCATTGATAATAGGTAGTTTATTTTAAATGCTATTAGAAACCATTGCAAATGTGGATAGCGTTGCTAGGAGTCCGGATAAGGCCGGACATAGGTAGGCTTTTTGATTGCGTGTCCGGCCAAAATAAACTATTTTCCGGCTTTTGTTAGGCTTTTTACATTTCCCAAACGAGAGTGTACCTATTAATACTGAGACAAAATCTTAAATAATATATGGTGTACGACCTTTCTACCCAAATGTCCGGCCAAACTGGCTGGTCTGTCCAGCTAGTAGGTTTGGCGACCTGGCAACCCTAAATGTACAATAGTGCAATTATTTGATACTATGTTTATTCATATGTAAATGTAATTGAACTTTCCGTCTTTCTGTCAATGTGGAAAGCCGTTTGGGAAATAATTAAATTAATGTTAAGATAATGACGCTTCTCTCGCCGTATGACGTATTCTAATACGCCAGTCTGCATGTGCGTCAGCCGAAATCTGACATTAAGATTTATAGAATAAACCTTTTAAGATTTTGATGCATTTCATAACAAAAACTTTGTTATAATAGCCTATATATGTTTTAAATAATTCAATTTTTTTTTAGATTTTTGCATATAAATTTCTTTTACCCGTTATTTACTTATTCCGCTATAATAACTTTTTTCTTGCAGTAAACACAATCAATCAGAAATCTTAATTGCAAAACCATTGCATGAGTGTATACTATAAACTATAAAGCCTTAATCTTAGTCATCTGTAAATATGATGCAATGTGATACAAGATGAGACATGTTAACTAAACTAATAAACAAATAGTCCAAGTTCTAATGAACGAGGCGTTTAAAATTATGGCATACTAGCTGAAGCCCGCGACTCCATCCGGGCAGAATTGAAAAAAAAAACTAAAAAGTATGGTATGTGTTCTTTCAGATTATGTTCTATATCTATGCCAAATTTCATTAAGATACCTTCAGCCGTTCTGGAAATACATTCTAATAAACATACATCCATCCATCCATCCATCTAAACATTCACATATATAATATTAATAAAATAATCAACGATAAAGCGAAGCAGCGATTAATTAAATCTATCAGCTAAAACAAAGCAACATACTTCACAGAAGCACCAACCGTAAATCTGAATAATTACATTTCGTTACAAATTACGTTAAATTTTCCGAACCATGGCTTTTGTATACCATTGTTTGCAACACAAATTCGCTAACGTAATTTGTTTTTCGCTTAACAAGACAATACAATTGTTTCAAATTTTGAGGTCAACGTTCCTCGAATTTTTAAAAAATCTATTTACATTTGATTTAATTTTCTTTTAATCGTTTCTTTTGAATGAAATTTCCCTAAATACTTAAAAATTATATTCTGTATATTCATACTGTATGTTGTAAAAGTTACTTTTTACTTCTAAAATAATTCTCTTATTACATATTATATTTAAATAAACTAGCTGTCGCCCGCGACTCCGTGCACGCGGAATTAAAAAAATAACTATATCCTATCCAGTAGGGGAGAGTGGGGGAATTGCGGACGCGGGGTAAATACGGACTAGCAAGTATCTACACATTCCCTCCCCCCCGCGGCAGCCCGGTGCTGTCATCTGTTTCTTTCCGCCATTTTAGTGCCACGCAAAAACTTACG
>JAOPJD010000001.1:1331157-1341400 GCA_026167825.1 Papilio polyxenes | reverse complement strand
CAGCCGTCATATCTGAATTTACCCCCTTCTTACGCATATCCTCTTTCACACAATCCATCCATACTTTCTTTGGTCTTGCTCTACCTTTATATCCATCCACATTCAATCTCATTACTTTTTTGTTTATATTATTATCATCCCTCCGCATAACATGTCCCATGTCCAAACCACGCTACCCTTACTGATTCAAATATAACTAAACAACATCTTGTAATCACTTGCTCGTTTACCACCTTCGATCGTGAAAAAATTATAAATAAAGAACATTGAAAAAGTTCAGAGAAGATATTGGCTTTTGGCCCAACGTTAATAGCTTCGATGAAAACAACGGATTTAATTCGTTGAATCATCTGATCTCGGTAGAGATAAATTGTGTAAAAACTCGACGTAATAATTCCTCAGAAATATTGTCGACGTGATCAGATGCATGCAAATATAGGAAATGGTAAGATGTCGTTTCCTCTTTCAAAAGTCAAGGCGGGTTAAGGGGGAGTCACCTGTCAGGGTAAAAGTAACTTGAGCAATGCGTTTGGATATCAAAAATTTTAGTTGTGACATAAAATGCATTAAAAATTTGCAAGAGGTAAATCCATGCAATCATATGCATCAATAACTCATCCATGCAAGAGGTAATTTTGTCATTGGCTAATAACTGTTAGAAACAACAAGAACCTTCACCTTTATTAAATAAATAGTTAGTAGGTAATCTATGCAGCCAATTTTCAGTTGCATTTAAAAATAAACCATGGACATAATGTGTAGTGTATCAAATGTGAGCTATTGTTCATGTGTTTGCCGCTCATGTGTACACACGGCGACATATTTCAAAAACAATGCTCACACACCGCTGTTTCTGGAAACTATTCAACCGCAAGAAAGAAAACGGTGTGTGCAGTACTCGATTTTAGTTACAACCAGCGATTGATTTAAGCGACTAAAGAATTTTGAACAATAGATTTGTCCATTTTCTTCACTATAAGTCATTGAAACAAATGGTGAACAGTGCAAGTTTAACATTTCAATTAAAATGTTGAACCTGTGTTCCTTAGAGGACCTGACAGGATTTTATCCTTATCACTGTTTTTTATTTTATTTTTTCATTAAAATTAAATGGATGTTAATATTTTTTATCATCCTTTTCGGCACTGAAAACCTACTGTAATTCGATTGTACAACTGGCAAAATAACAATGACTTATTTCCGGAATGTCACATGTAAAACAACTTTGTTCTTGTTTGTACAGTGAGTGTAACATGAACCATTTCCCTTGCCTATAAGTTAGCAACAGGGCCGCCGCGAACGCGTTACCTGATCACCTTACAACAAACACTTGCACCGCAGTATTCATTGAACACGACCACGCCAAATACACAGAAACAGCCCTATCCATTTGCCAGCGCGTTGGAATAGGTTAGGTCTTCACATGCACAATCTGCATAAAATAAACCCTATGTGAAAAAGCCTCCATTCGGTCTGTGCACTTTCGACAAATGAAACTCTCATATCTTTAAAGCAATTTCTATAAAAACTTAAATAAACAGTTATTTAAGACAATATTTTCAGTCGCTCCGGTTAGAAATAACACACATAAAAAATACAGTCGAATTGATAACCTCCTTCTTTTTGAAGTCGGCTAATAAATGGAAAAATGGAAATTAAGAAGCTAATATTTCTGAGGGTCTCCAAGGGCGAAACATTTATAAAAAAACATATCGCCTTCTCTCTCATTCTTATTCAAATAACAGAGAGAAAGCGATGATAAGAGAATTAGATATCCAGAATAAAGACAGTTGTAACTCCTATACTAAAGCACTATATCATTTTTGAAATACTTCAAATTAACAACTCACATTATCACAAATTCAAAAAAGTTAATGTAAATTATCTCTACGCGTAACACGCAAACAGCTTTCGTCTGGAAACGTATGTAAATCATGGATATAAAAACTACGGGACAGCGCCAAGCCAATGTCACATCCAGCCATTAAAACGAAGCTATTATTGCTATTAATTAAAGTTTTATAAAATTACAAGATGTCGTCCGCAATTCCTTCAGCGCAGAATTGAAAAAAAATATTAGTAGCCTATGTGTTCTTTCAGACTATGTTCTACATCAATGCAAATTCTTTCGAGATGTGTTTAGCCTTTCTAGTGATACTTTTACTAAAAATTCAAGGGAGATTACAAGAATTTGTATTTTTTAGTAATTTTCTATATTTATATAGCAGCTCATTTAAATTTCGTGTAATAAAGTTGTTTATTGTATTTCTACAATAACAAAACATTAAGTACTATTTACAGAGAGCGATAAAGTTATTTGCTGTTGACACCCGTGAACTGGCACCTGCTGGTTTAAACCGATCAGTGACCGTTTGACCACGCCACAATCAACCAACTAACGCCGTATTGAACAGATTTGTTATGCTTTCTGTGAGTTTTCACTATACAAAACGTATTTTTATAAATGAGAAGAATATGTTTTTGTAGCACCTTCATGTGTCTCAGCAATGGAAACCCTACCGTGGCTTGCCACGAATTTATATGATACCAAATATTTTGTGGCAATCAGAAGTCCGATTACGTCACTGTAGCGTACTTAAATAAAAAAAAATCTTTCGTTGTGAAATAACCTAAGGCTAGTAAATTAATTTTTTTTAAAAGCTAGCTAACTGTAGAAATTCTATCGAAAGAGACTTAAATGGAACGAGTGCGTTACATTTCTCTGCAAATATCTTGTTATTTTGCATGCATTATAGATTCAGATACGCATAACATAATGAATCACGATTCAAATTCCAAGATTACACAAAACAACTCATGTCTTGCACGTTAACAAATAGCTGTGAAAAGCATATCGTGACATGGGAAACTTTACTTTAACTTGATAGCTCTAATCAAAATTTGCGTATTACATTCAAGGATACCAAATCCGACAAATAATAAACACAACCACAACGGCTCAAGGACCGTAGATTTAATAAAAAAGTCTTTTTTATTACACCTACACCAAGTACAACCTTATGCTGCCTTAATGATCTCCCAATTCGAATACGCTTTAAATGTTCTAAATTGTGAAATTCTGGATTAAAAACTAAAAACTGTTTTAACCAACCTTTATTACGTCATCAATACAATACGACTCTTTCCTCCATGGTCAAGATTATTTCGGATTATTGGAATAAATTAAGTGACCTTTTTTAATCGAGGTACATTTTTCAACGGAAACCTATGTTTTGGATTTATTGTTAAAAATGTCTGGGCTATATAAAGTGTACTAGGCTAACACCGTAATTTCATTCGTATATATATTAGAAGAAATAAAAATGTTGCTTACGCTAATATGGTCAAACGAAATGTAGTTCTTAATTTCTTTCATCTTGGTAATATTAATATTATTTTGCATGTTACATGCACGGAATACAATCGTCTAGAAATGCGCGTAATCATGCGCACGCATGCAGGCGTAAAAAAATTATTGTATTCATGTTTGATTACGAAATTTAAAAATTATATTGCGTTTAGTATGTTACTTAAAAATACAAATTATTTAAAACAAATATGTTGATATAAATACTATTTTAATGATCTATTATGTTTTTTTTTTGCAATAATTCCTAAGATTTGTATTTTATAAGATACAAATTACATAAACAGGAAATTGAAATTATATGTTCAGTGCATTCATTATATTATGTTACTTTGCTATGCTATTTACATACATTTACCATAAATATATAATTAGTATATAATAAATACATAATAGATAAAAAAAATTGTCTTAAAATTGCAAGTCGAAGTAACTTTCTTTAGGTAAAGCCGTGCACACATAGGCTTAATAAATCCTATCATATGTTTTAAGTAAATAAAGATTATGACCTCAATTAGATAAATAAAACAAGATGTGTATTATGTAATGCAGTAGGACAAATGAAGCCATTTAAAAAGTGCTGTAACAAGATTGTTGTAATTATTTGTTCGGATAATTATTGTAGAGATAAGTCAACTCTACATTTTGAATTTAGCTATCTTAGATTGTCTTGCTATGATAAGATATTTATTACTGTAATCTTGTCATTAAAGTTTTGATCTTCAGTGTATATAATAAATTTATAATGGAGAAATTTCTTAACAAAGTGGATTTTTGGATAATGCATGTAAAGATATTTATGATTTGCAATAAATTTTTAAAATATAGATCTAAAGTAAATTAGTTATGAATCTTACCTGGAGGGCTATCAGTCAGGATTGTAATACCAGTTGGGTCAACATGTGGGGGGAATGCCTCATACAGATCCGGCTCCTCTTCGAGCACGGCGGACAACATGGCGGAGGGCATTCCGGGTCGGACAACACTCACACACTTGCACTATGACTAGACACTACACAACACTGCACCGGACTCACTCAAAGTTCTTAGCTCGCTCGGAACTCACACCAATGAGCATCCCTGAGCCATCGCTGGACTATCACCCATTTGTAAGTCCTGTTCGATCTAAGTCAAATCTTGCTGCACCATTTTTAAATCTAAAACAGACAATACTCATATAATTACTGTAGACTAAAAAAATTATTATTTTATACCAAAATATTATCTAGAGATAATAATTTATCTATGTCGTAATGAAAGGGCTCTATTGACACGCAGGCTGAGGACTGGCAGGTAAATGGTTAATTGAATTTAAATATTGTCCCTATCAGCTGATTGCCGCCGCTGCCAGAAGGGGCTCAACAATAAAAGTCTATTTTAAGAATACATGGCAGCTGATCGGGTACTCTTCAATGTCAGAAACGGGCGAGCGCCGCACGATTTCTGAACGCGAAACACGAACTAAAATCTAGGGCGTGCACTCACCGAAATCCTGGCGATAAATGATGCGAAGCAGGATTTGCGACTCCGTATTTACCGCTTTGGTGTCCCTGCGGTAACTAAATCAAGTGGCTAGTTCCCGGTCCAATGTAATCTCGAATGGGATAATAGTTTCGAGTGGGAGCCGACGCTTCTGCTTTGTCACTTAACTCAGCCACTCGGTACATCACACAGATATATCTGATACTGACCATGCACACGGATGCATTGTGAGATCAATCACTGATATGCGGGATGATTCCACAACCCTTGATTCGTTTAATCAGGTTATTAATGTTTCCGGTGAAAGTCGCTTCTAATTTTTATTGAATTTTTTTATGGTATGTTGACAATTTTGGTACAGTCTAGGTATAGGTTTCAGTGGTAAAAATTTTACTGGGTGAAGGGAGCGGCACGTCTGCTTTATCCGCGATTTGCATGAACGTAAAACTACGTAAAATGTATAGTTATACACCAGTCACCAGTACACCGTCATTCAGTGTTCGGATTCGGTTCGGAGTTTGCCGAGTTTGCGTTCGTGTGGTTCTCAAAGAGTATAAAAGGATGAAAGGTGCAATGTTTTTTATATCTATACGGAAAAGCCCATGGCCCATGGGTATATCGGTCCATATAAACCAAATAAAGATATGGAATTACAATAGATTAATGAATGAAATAAAATTAATTTTAAATTAAAAAATATGGTACTAAAGATAATAGGCGATGAAATATTTCTGGCTCGGTGACAGTGGCGTTATTATCGCAACTAGGTCTATGTCGCACTATGCCTTTCTTCCAAGAATTTAGTATCTTTATTATTGTTTAATGAAATGCAACGTATTTGATTAATGCATGATCAATATGACCTTGATTCGAACGAAATGGGGACAAAAAATGCCTTTTGCTCACCATAGGTCATAGGTGTCGATGATCTATAGTGCTAACAACTGATCTCTATAAATGGACAAATAATTGCTTGGAAATGACAACTTTTGCTTCTTTCCGACTTTAACACGTCTTTTGATGTTACAGTTACAGGCAGTTAATTCTATCTCTACTATTAGTTCGAATTCTCACCACTCCTATAAGCCGCTACCTTCAGGGCTAAAATTTCGAAAATCAAACAGGCACTAAACATTACGACTTATAGCCTATCCATTTGTAGAAGTCTATGGATTTTATAACAGAAGGTTGGGTTTTATTCACATTTGAGGTTCAAAAGTTAAGCCGATTTTACTAGTGAAGGTATGTTTCTGAGAGAATTTTTCGTATATTCTATGTTAATTTGAGCTGTTTTTTACATAATTTTATAGCATATAATATAACGTTATTTCCTAAGTTACTTTTCTCATACCTCACACGTGGAAGCCTAAGCTTTTTTGACTAGCTATTCTATTTACTTCTTACTAATTGACGTTCTTCTCTATGGTACTCAAATTGAATCTCTTTGGTCATCAGTAAAATTGTCATTTCGTCAGTGTTGCCTACACAGACGATTTGTCGCCAATTAGGCTTTTCTGAATGGAAATCGGCAACATAAGATTCTAAATGGACACTGGTCGCCTTTTAGGCTACTTGAGGAACAAGGTCTTTATATTCGTTGAACGGAAGATTCACAACACTACTACCACGCAACCACCTATGGTGATCGCTATTTACTTACGCTTACGCTTTTACTTATTCATAGCGGATTTTTTGCGTTTGGGCTACCTTACTATTAAAAATTTGGGAAAACTCATATTCGGAGCTGTTGGCAACACTGATTTCTTCGACAAGCTGTACGAAACAAAACTTGTAATTCTGTCGTTTTCATTTCGTTCACTTTCGACAGTTTTCGTTTTAGATTGTAAAATTGTTGTGTTCTTTATTATGAAGTTTTTTTGATAGACAAAATACGGAATAATGTCAACAACGGAAATGAATTGTTTACAAGGTAATATTTGTGCTAAGCATTATAAATCAATTTATTTGTGATATAAAAAATTTCATGAATTATTAATTTGCAGAGACTGTGACAGTGTTAATCAATGCTATTGGGGATAGTGATAATTCCGTAAATAATGTTGTAATTAAGTCCCTAACGAAAATAGCAAACACATATCCGAATGAAGTGATAGAAATATTTAGTGATTTTTATAAGAATAGCGCCAAAGTCAACAATACGCAGCTGAGTAATATTGTTAAGTGAGTATACAACGAAATGCCATTTCCATTTAAATTGTTGAAAATAAGTCTTACAAGAACTACCTAAAATCATAGTTCATTGCTTCCGACCATACTTTCATCAAAATTTGTTTAAAATTATAAACAAATTGTATATTTAGGCAATTGCTTTATAGTTAACAGCTAAATATTTTATGCCACACATACATTTCACCTTTTTAGCTTTTTGTGACCTTGCTAAATTAATTAATATTTAAAAGCAATTCTTACATAAAATAGTTGTTGAACCTTGATCTATACAATGATAAAACTAAAACTAGTTGGTGCCTCTATTTAATTTCATTTTATTTTACTATATTATAGTACTGCAGATGAACAAAGATTCATGTAAGTTGTTACAAATCCTTTTTATTACAATAAGAGCATTAATATTACATTTTATTTTAGCAAGATTTATTTTTAACATTTATTTCTGAGCAAGCTATAAGCCTTTTGAAAAATATTGATGTATGTTAATAGAAAAACATTGATATGCCTATTATATTGTCTATGTCTGAATGTTTTTGTATTGTTTTTGCAACACAGATTGTTGTTCTTGGTTGGTATAAATATTCTTCTTGTCTTTTAATTTGCACTAAAAGTTCTTTTTGACATCTTATATTTATTAAATTAGCATTAAAAGATAAAAAAAAACTTTTATTTATTATATACTATCAGTTTGTTTTACATTTTCATTAGATTTTTATATAAATGTGCTAGCAAACTTATGTCCATATTAATGATTATATTACAGCTAATTTTGACTATAGTATATAAACAATATTACATAACATTTAAGACTTGAAATTTTCCATACAAATATTATTACTAAGAACTTAAAGAGTACATTTAAAAAAGTGAAATGTAATTTGCTGCAATACATTTAATACTGTGAGTGAAAGCTACAATCATTTACATTAACAACCCATCAAAATAGAACACAAGTACAAACTGTCACCATAAGAGCTGCAAAATATGACCTGTATGTTATAGTAATTTTCAGTTATGTTGGCAGTTCTTTACTTTGCATGAGTCGCTACATGGAACTCAATTTTAAGTGTAGCAGGGTGTAGTGGAATGCAGGGGGGCACTGTGCGAGGTACCTTGGACTGCCAAGATATTTGAAAAGAACTGTACTATGATAAGTTTGACTTTATTGCATTGTTGATCAAAGAAATAGGTCAAAAATCACTTTAATGAATACTTTAGTAAAGTATAAAAAAAATACTTTGATTTTATCTCTACCTAGTTCAGTAACAATGTGTATACAAAACTTTATGTTGTTATTCACAGGGTTTTAGAACAAACATGTGTGAATCAAGTGAAGAAACTCAATTCAAAAACGGCAACAGATTTGGTGAATTCAATGCTTCGGGCAATGACGGAAAACACGGCTTACGAGCCTGTCATACAAATGGGAGCTTCGTCAGTGCTGGTTGCTGTCAGCCATGAATACTTGGATATGGTAATTATTTTTAATTGACAACTTTATTTCTGCTAACCCAATATGGGTATATTAAATGTCTGACAGATTTTGTGATTATAGATGTGAACATTTAGTATTAGAATAATTAATATTCATAATAAAACCTGTCAGTTTATGTAAACTAAACATTAATTTTGGATCTCGCCACACTTCTTTTTATGAATGAATTTATCTATATATATATATAAATGAATCTCTATATCCCTTGGTCACGCCATCACGCGTGAACGGCTGGACTGATTTTTTTTTTGTTGTGTTTGTTATTGTCAGGAGAAGGTTCTTATGACAGAAAGAATTTAAAAAATTTAGATGGATGGATGGATGGATGTTTTTTTGAAGGTATCTCCAGAAAGGCTTAATGGATTTTAATGAAATTTTATATAGATATAAAACATAGTCTGGAAGAACATATAGGCTACATATTAAGTTTTTTTTTTAATTTCGCGCAGACGAAGTCGCGAGCGACAGCTAGTTTACAAATAAAAATTTGTTTTGGTAATAAAGGATAAGTAAAAATTTACAAAGTGGCAATAATTTACGTTTAATATGTAATGATTTAGTTAATGAAGTTGCCCAACATTTTATGTTTGTTGTGCTTCTTTATTTCTGATATAAATGACATAGTTTTTATTATTACCATTTGTTATTGTATCAAAGGTAAAACCAGGATCAAACATAACCTAGTCGAATTCACTGCAAAAGAGACATTTACACATGTAACTGGCTGATGAAGTTATTTTATTGTCTATGGATTTATTTTGAAAAGTTTGAGTGTTTAAATTGTTTACACGGACATGTCTGTTTTTAATAAGACTTCGATTACAGCCTTATAAAGGTGAAATTGTTAAGATAGCTTTCTATTTTTAAACATTACAAACAGAATCATAAGAGAACGCGTAAATAAAGTTTAAGATAAACATGTTTTCATTCCAAGCTCTGGAACAGACTGCGTGATTCATGCACTAATGTAAATATATTGCCTTTGTTTGTACGCCATGTGCATGATTTGTATTATCTCTTCAGATATCAGAGCTCACAAAGTTAATAACATGTGTTAGGCGTTAGGATATTGTGTTACCTCAGATGAAATAAATAATTGTTTATTGTTTTTAACACTAATCTTAATAATAAATGCGAATGTTTAGATGGATGGATGGATAGATGGACGTATGTTTGAAGGTATCTCCGGAACGGCTCAACGGATCTTGATGAAATTTGACACAGATGTAGAACATAGTCTGGAAGAACACTTAGGCTATTGATTAAGTTTTTTAATTCGGTGCGGACAGAGTCGCAGGTTACAACTAGTCAAACAGTACAAACATGTTTTTTTTTCCATTTAACAATCAAGTCTATAAAAGTCATCCGAAAGATTTACAAACTCTTAAAAGGTTTTAATAGTAGATATATTACTGATGGTTAATTATGGATAATAATTAAATAAATGTTAACAACTGTAAGGACTTAAGGTTTATTTAGACGACTACTTAACGCGGAAGTTATTACAAAATATAACATATCACACAAACAACATTGAACAAACATTGCTTGTATTGTAAATAATAGTGTAGTGATAAGTTGGTTATTTATTAATAGTCTAAAGTCTAAATGAAAGTATTCTGCGTGTCAATTAGCGGAATAAACTTACAAACAAAATATGATCTTGTACATTAATTAGCTGTTGGTACATTACAAATTGTACTATGATA